>CATIWQ010272330.1:0-55950 GCA_949673415.1 Euphorbia schlechtendalii | reverse complement strand
TATAGAGTTTGAAGGGTTGCGTCTATCCAAACGAAGGGTTGTGTCCATTGGTGAAAGATTGCATCTCTTCATTGTGATTGGTTGAGAAGCTTTGATATAATCCACAATGGATAAGCACCTATTCATGATTGGTTGACTCCTGATAGGCATCTGTTCATTGGTAGTTGATGGCGTTTGATGGTGATTGATCATGCTTCTCTAGCAGTTGTTAGTTAAAATGATAATACCAGAAAACCGTCCATGGCCCAGCCACGATATACATGTCATGACCGTGAATCTTTGATTCGCAATCTTCTGTTTCTTAAGTAAACTAGTCGTGACCGCAAATGATTGTCGCTACCTTGAATTGAGTTTTACTCAAAATTCTTCTTGTAACTTCACCGATCTTTGACAGCTTTGATCCTAAGCCAAATCTTTGAGTTCCACATATCTTTTTACACCTTTTTCACTCTTTTTTCATAGAATTCCACTTTAGCTCATTTTACTCCCAAGATTTACCTAGTATCTACATTTGCATCAAAAACACCTACATACCACGTGAAATCTTTTATATGAAGTATAAAAATGACTAAAACTACAATGTTTATTGTATAAAATTAATGTGATAATAAGTGTAATTATACACTTATCAACCTTCTATGCTAAAGCTATGAATTATCCTCCTTAGATATAAGATAAACATTAGCGGAACCCAGGGATAAATCAATCATATATACATTGTTAATTTTAGGAGCAAAGATTATAGTTGAGTCTGTCTTACTGTCAATAACTAAGCAACTTGCTGAGTCGAATATAACCTTTTTGCCTTTGTCACAAAGCGAGCTATGATGAGCAAGTTGAACTTAAGTCCTTTGACTAGAGACACCTCTTCAATTGAAGGAGAAACACCTACAGTACCACACCCAACAATCTTCCCTTTTTGTTTATCTCCGAAATGGACACTACCATTCCCTTTATGGTCCAATGAGATGAACTGGCTTTCATCTCCCATCATATGCTAAGAGCATCCGCTATCCAAATACCACATTCTAGTATCATCAATGGATCTTAGGCTCACCTATAAAATAATTAAGTTTTCTTAGATACCCATGCTTTTAAGTTGGGTCCTCCCTTGTTAGCAATTTTTAGATTAGTCTAGTCATACTAACCATAATAACCATTTTTATGCCTACATATTACTGTGGCATGTCCAGCTTTTCCACAAAAGCCACACACCGCTTTTTCTTTAAGTTTGGCCTACTTTCTTCTTTATAGAGGAATTCTTCCTCTTAAAATTGTGAGTTTAATTACTCAAAGAATGACTATTGGCTAGAGGAGGAACCTGTTTCTCCTTTAAAGATGTTGTCTTAGTAGTCAACCCATCTAATTGATTAGTGAGTTTACTATTTTGACATTCATGATATATAAATTTTTTTTGAAAAATGCAGATATCAAGAGATAAGGAAGCGATTATGTCAACCTGATCTTCACTTCTCCTCACTAGCTCTTTGATGTTTTTGCCAGACTTATTATTTATCTTCATCACATCAAAGAGTACATTGGTAAACTCTTCAATTGACAAAGGGATTTCAGGATATACCTTAGCTTGCAGGTTTTTCCCTTTATTATGCTCAACTTCAAAGTCAGCAACGGTAGAATTGCTCTTGGAAGTAGATGTTGAGCTCTCTCACTTATCTTCAATCACCATCAAGCTGAGGTTGGCAGAGTAGGTTGCTTCTTCATCAAATGATGAAGATTCTTCTAAATCGTTACAAGTGGAAGAAAGTGCCTAATTTTTCTTGGCTAACCTCTTCTTGAATCTATCCTTTTTAGATTAAGGATAGGATGACTGGATATGACCTTTCTTGCCACAACCAAAGGATTTTATGTCTTTGATGTGGTCCTTCTCTAGTCCTTCCTCAGCTTCCCATAGTTATTAAGTTGACTTGGTTTTGCTAGGAAATTTCTTCTAAGGGAATTTCCTATCCTTCTTCATGAAGTGCTTGAATTGCCTTGTTAGAAGTGTCATCTACTCATTCGAAACACTACTAGTGGATTAATCTAATGAGTCAGCTTTTTATACAAAGACTCTTCCTCTTTCTCCTTGCCTTTACTCCTTTTGGAGTCATCATTATATTTCCTTAGGGACATCTCCTGAGTCAGCAAGGTGCCTATCAGCTCATTATAGCTGTAGGTATTAAGATCACAAGCCTCTTCGATGATACTCTTCGTGGCATCCCACTTAATAGTGAGAATACAAAGAATTTTCATCACCATCTCTTATTCGGTGAACTCCTCACCAATCTCTTCAGTTCATTAATGATATTAATAAACCTCGTATTCATGGATTGAAAACCCTTGCTGGTACCCATCTTGAACTGTTCATACTCTCTAAGCATGAGGTTGATCTTGGACTCCTTGACTTTTTCAATCCCCTCATAGGTGATTTCCAGCTTTCTCCAGATTTCTTGTACTGTCTCATAGCCCGAGACCCTGTCAAATTGTGTAAGATCTAACGCACAATGTAAGTAATCGACGGTTATCACATTCTCTTTGAAATCCTTAGGTCAGCATCATCATAATCTTCTAGATCGACTAGGACTCATTCCCCATTCTACACAATAGTAAGAATTCTAGGGCTAAGCTTAATAGCTAGCCATACTTGCATGCTTTATGATTGAATAAATTTTTTCATGCAATTTTTTCCAAAACGTATAGTGCTAGCCATCAATCAAAGGAGGCCTGGTTACAGACATTCCTTTTTTAAGGCGGATGAAAAGTAATTTTAAGCCATAAGGATCTTTAACTCAAAGTCAGTGAGTCTAAAAGCTGAGCACTTTCTTTGATACCACTTTTTGGAGTGAAATAGCTTAAATAACACAGTAGGGGGGTAAATGTAGTTGCTTGGTTCTTTCAAAGATTTATAAATTCTTTTCCAAGTTTAGTTTTTAGATGCTTATTGAGTGCTTTGTTCTGAAAATAGATCTAAAAACTATAAACTACTTAGCTTCGCTAACTTAGTTTATCTTCAATCTGTGCTAAGTACTTTACTTAGCTTGGATTGGTTTTTCAATTGCAATTTAAAAAACAGAGAGAAAGATGAATGAGAAAGACACTATAGAGATAGGCGATAAAGGCTAAAATTTAACACCTGAGGTTTTATCCTAGTTTGGCCCAGAGCCTACCTCTAATCCCCTGATTCCTTTTCGAGCTTTAATCCACTAGTGTTTCTTTCCATCCATAGGCGGAGAAGCCTTTATAATGGGTAGAAGCGATTACAGAAAGTAACTTCCTTTCTAACTACCTCTCAATCCACAGTTTAGGTGCCCTTCCTAAACTATCACTCAGATTTGAATAAAAAAATACAAAATAAGGATTTCAACTTATAAAATACATTGAATCCTTTTACAATGTTAAATCTAAGATTGATTCTCTCAATTACAAACTGATTGATCTATTTGTTTTTACTTAAAATGATTGAGGTGGAATTTCTTAATGTTGGGAATTATTTGACAGTATTTTAGCTCTTAAGAAATTTGAGGTTATTCACCAAGTTTGAACGTCTACTTCTGTCTTCTATTTATACTTGAAGGTCTTTGGAATTAATCGTTGCAAACTTTTTGTCTGGACATTATTCCAAGATGTTTAGAGGCAGTGATTTCAAACATTGAAGTGCAAGATTAATCCGTTATTCTTAATGCATTAAAAACTCATTTGCTTCAAGCAATTTCATTCTAATAACAGAGGCGCATGAGATGAAACATGGAATTTTGTAATTTGACTAATTGCTGACGTTGCAGAGTTACACGGAGACACTGAGAAATAGCACATGTTAGAAGATGCCTTTTATCTAGGACTTTAGTGAGGAATCTCCAACATTTCGTACTGACACCTTTTGGTTGTGAGGACTACTTGAATATCTTCTTTAATTTCAATGCTTTTTTCTCCTAAAAAGCATTAAATGTATATTCCATCTCTCATAGACAGTGTTAAAAGCATATGTGTCATTTTATTCTCTAAGTGTTAAAGAACTCAGCTTTTATGAAATAAAAGCTACTCAACTTCGCTGAGTCTATATCTTATAAACTTTGTAATACTTAGCTTTGCACAACTTTTCTTACTCTAAGCCATAACTTAATTAAACATTCAGTAAACTGAGTTGTTTTCTCTTAAACAAACTCAAGTAAACTTGTTTTAATCAAGAGTCTACTTAGTACACAATTAATTTCACTGCCTTAGAAAGTTTGTTATTTCTAAAACATCTTTATTAAACACTAATGTACAAATAGTTTCAGATTATTTTTTATCAATAAAAGGCATCTTTGTTACATATCAATCATTGTTTCTCAATTGTATCTAGCTGGTATTATATATATGCTATTATGTATATGTATATGTTCATGGATATAATAAGACAAAGTTCGAGAATATTTCATTGTGTGAAAGTGCAAGGATATAGTGGGAGCTATGTGGTGTGAGAACTGCACACATGTGTTACTATAGAAAGTTTAAATATCCCTAGTCATAGTTACATTGAGATTGGACATCAATGAAGCGGACAAACTAACATGTGTAGGCTTAGTCTTTATATTTGATCTAAGAAGTCAATCTCATAAGCTGAAGGTGGTACATTGAGCTAACACATGAATGTATTATGGTATTACATTGGAGACTGTTATAAGATAGACACTCAAAAATAGCTAGATCCATGTGTTGGTGTCATGTCTTATTACAGTAGCAATACAAGTATCCTCAAACCTGAAATACTAGTTACCTTGTGTGGGAGTTGCAATAGTTTGGGTCATACTTATTCATACCTTGGTTATTAAGATGATACGAATGATTACGTGTATAGTGTTGGTAAGCCGAGTAGTCAAGATGGGATCCATCATTCTTGATATAGTGATATAATGGGAGTTATACCTTAAAGCCCCATGTTAAAGTGACACACTCATAAACCTTTGATCAGAGTATAAGATTGATAGAATAGGTTTCTAGTTAATCTCGATACATTAAGGCAAGTGGTGTTCTTCATAAAAAAGTTTAATTCCAAGATAGCTACGACTATTACAAGAGCTAACACTTAATCCGAGCTCAACAAACTGGATGGTACTTAACCTGATAGTAGGAGTGTGTTGTATTGGTGACAATGGTAGAACTGGTTAAGGTCACAAGCATATGACGTTCCAAGTATCGGGGGATTATACGCCTTTGCTAGAAAGCCCATTTGATCACGTAGAGTTATCTAGTTCTATATCGATCTAGAATACTGAGCCTAAAGGTTCCTGGATGGGAACCCAAGTTTAGGATAACCTTTAGCAACTCTATACTTTAGGATCCTATGAGGTCACACACATTAGGTCTTTTACCAGACTAACTAAAGAACTTATAAACTAGGTCTATACCGATAATATAAGGGAAAGTCAAACTCATTTGATGAATTATTAATTTGTTAGATCAAAGAATAATTACAAGAGGATTTAGGAGAAATAAATTTGAATGGAGCAAAAGGGAATTGTTCCCATTGCGAGTGGGCCCCACGAGCATGGGTTGTTCACGGGTGGGGCCTACATAGTAGCATAACAAGCACCGAAGGTGTGCCCGTGGGCCACCGGCATTCGCTAGCTTGTGCTAGAACATGTTGATGGGATGGAGTCCTGCAAGCGCTAGGTAGCGTAGGCCCACCGACATAGCCTGCAAGTTGGGCTTGCAGGGGGACCCACAAAGTTAGATTGGGGAAAAAGGAAAGCCTTTAGGGTTTTCCTTGAGGAGTAGCACATAGCCTACGTAAGTGATCTATGCGGGTGGGTTTAACCCGTGGAGCTTGGAGCTCTGCATGGTCAACCCACATGTGGGATGGGAAATCCCATCCCAAATTGCTAAAAGGGGAGCATGTTTCTCCCCTTCTCCCCATAAAAAGAGCTCTTCTCCTCTATTCCGTACTTCAGCTTAGCCTTTTCTCTGAGTTTTGACTTCTTTTCTTCATGAGTTTTTGCGAGATCCTCCCCTAGTTTCTCCGCTTTCAAAATAATTATTTTGAAGACTTGTTCTTATTTTGGAAAGAGTTTTCTTAGTTATATTTTTGGGTTGGTGTACGAGTGATCTAACAATTTCTTGTTAACTAACAAGTTCTTACTCTACATGAGGTTTTGGTCGGTTGGGGTCCATGTGGACTAGTCATAAAGGCCGTCCTAGTTTGAAGGCTTATGCTAACAAAGTGCTTTTTGATTATTCTAAGGGAGCACCGTACCTAAGTAAAGGCACGCATCAATTTGTAATTCTCAAATCTTAGATGCTTTGTTTCTTTTATTAAGTTTTGTTGAACCCGAGTTAATAGTACTTCATAGTATTTAAACATTTTGAAAATAACAAACTATCTTGGATAGTGAAATTAATTAAGTAAGTAGACTCTTAATTAAATATGTGATACTTGAGTTTTTTTAAGGGAAAACAACTCAGTTTGCTAAGCTTTCATTAAGTTATGGCTTAGAGTAAGAAAAGCTGACTAAAGCTAAGTATTACACTTTTTTTACGATATAGACTCAATGAAGCTGAGTAAGCTTTTTGTTATAAAAAGCTGAGATAATTGAAACTTAGAGAAATATATGACACACATGCTTTGAACACTGTCTATGAGGGATGGAATATTCCTTTGATGCTTTTTATGAGAAAATACACTAAAATTAACGAAAATATTTATGTGCTCCTCACAACGAAAAGGTGTCTATACGGAATGTTGAAGAATCCTCACTAAAGTCCAAGACAAAAGGAATCCTCTAACATGCACCATTTCTCAATGTCTCTGCGCAACTGTAAAACATCAACAAGTTAACAAAACACAAGCTTCCACGTTGCATCTCACACGCCTCTCTAGCTAAACAAAATTGCTTGAAGGAAATGAGTTTTCAACGCATTTGGATTAATGGTTTAATCTCACGCTTAAACATTCAATATCTTTGTCACATAACGTCTCGAAATTTATCTTAAATGGACAAACTTGAAAGCTGTGAAGAGAAGAAAAATTGAAGACAAGTTAGGATGAGAATTTTGCAATGACTAATTCCAAGAACTTCAAGTATAAATAGAAGACCAAAGCAAACGTTCAAACCTTGTAAATCACCTCGAATTTCTTAAGAGCTGAAATACTACTCAAATATTCTCAACATTTAGAAATTCCAAATCAAGCAATCAAAGAAAACTCAAAATCTTTCAATCTATTTGTAATAAAGAGAATCTCTTTATATTTAACATTGTAAAGGATTCAACATATCTTATAAGTTGAAATCCTCTATTCGTAAATTCTGTTTGAAAATCTGATTGACAATTTAGGAAGGGTACCAAAATTGTGTTTGAGTGGTAGTTAGAAAGAAAGGTACTTTCGGTAATAGAGTTTACCCACTTTAAATGCTTCTCCACTTAAGGAAGGATGGAAAACACTAGTGGATTAAAGCTCGAAAAGGAATCTGGGGATTGCAGGTAGGCTGGGGGCCAAACCAGGATAAAATCTCAAGTGTTGAAGTTCTATCCTTTGTCTCTTATCTTTATCGCATTTTACTCATTCATCATTCTCTCCATTTTTATAAGTTTTGCTTGAAAAACCAATCTGGACTGAGTAAAGTGCTCATCAATGATTAAAGATAAACTAAGTTAGCGAAGCTGAGTAGTTTATAGTTTTTATACAAAACTTCGCTCGCTTCACTTAGCAGACATCTGAATACTGAACTTCGTAAAGAAGTTTTATAAAATCAAAAAGTAACCAAGTAAATGCATTCACCCCCCTCTGTTGTGTTTAACAAGCTATTTCAGATAAACTACGGGTATCAGAGCGAGTACCCAACTTATAAACTCACTATCTTTTAGTTAAAGATAAAAATGGCTCATAATAGTTTTAGCTCTAGCTTAGGACAAATAGTACTTCTTAAAGAAGGAATGTCTATAAGTAGGCCTCCTCTATTTGATGGTAATCATGACACATTTTGGAAAAATTGTATGAAAAACTTCATTCAGTCACAAAGCATGCAAGCATGGCTCATCATAGAGCTTGGCCTAAGAATTCATTCTCACGATTGTGTGGAATGATGAAAGGGTCCCAATTGATCCTAGAAAATTATGATGATGCTGACCTAAAGCTTCTCAAGGAGAATGCAAAAACCATCAACTACTTTCATTGTGCATTAGATCTTATAGAATTTAAAAGGGTCTCGGGCTACTAGACAATGCAAGAAATCTGGAGGAAGCTGGAGATAACCTACGAGGGGATCGACAAGGTTAAGGAGTCAAAGATCAACCTCATGCTTAGGGAGTATGAGCTATTCTAGATGGACGCTAGCAAAGGTATTCAATCCGTGAATATCAGGTTCATTAAAATCGTTAATAAACTGAAGAGATTGGGCAAGGAGTTCATCGAGGAAGAGTCGGTGAAGAAGATTCTCCGAGTTCTCACTGTTGAGTGGGATTCCAAGAAGAGCTTGATCGAAGAGGCTCATGATCTTAAGACCTATAGCTATGTAGAGCTGATAGGTACCCTGCTCACTTAGGAAATGTCCTTGAGGAAATATACTAGAGACTCAAAAGGAGTAAAGGCAAGGAGAGAGAGGGCAAAGCCATTGTCTCAAAAGCTGACTTAGCATACTGATCCACTAGTAGTGATTCGGATGAGCAGATATCGCTTCTAACGAGGCGATTCAAGATCTTCATGAAGAAGGATGGGAAGTTCAGCAAGAAGAAGTTTCCCTATTAAAATCAAATTAACTTAGCACCGGTGCGGAGCTGAGAAAGGACCCAAAAAGGAGCACAACAAAGACATCAAGTGTTTTGGTTATGGTGAAAAGGCCATATTCAATCATCCTGTCCAAAGACTAAGAAGAAAATATATAAGAAGTGGTTTGCCGAGAAAAATGAGGCACTTGCTGCCACCTGGAGTGATTCCGAGGAATGTTCATCCTCAGATAAAGAAGCTAGATTCTGCCAACCTTTGCTTAATGGCAATAGAAAATGAAAGGGGTGAGAGCTCATCATTTACTTCAAAGAATAATCAATATCTTACTTACTCTAAAGTTGAGCGCTACAAAGGGAAGAACTCACATGCTGAGATACATTCTGAAACCCCTTTATCAATAGAAGAGTTTACTTAGGTACTCTTTGATGTAATGAAGCTGACTAATAAGTCAGTTAAGAATATCAAAGAGCTAGTGAGAAGATGTGAAGATCAGGAAGACATGATTGCCTCTTTATCTCTTGATATTGCTTTCTTCAAGCAAAAGCTGAGTATCATGAATTTCATAATAGCGAGCTCAGTAAGTAATTAGATGATTTGGCTACTGAGATAACTGCTTTAAAGGAGAAATGAGTTCCTCCTCCAACCAATAATACAACTTCCAGTAACCAAACTCGCAATTATAAGATGAAGAATTCCTCTAAAAAGTAGAAAGTGAGCCAACCTAACGTGAAAGTGGTGTGTGGCTTTTGCGGTAAAGCTTTACATGCCATAGTTCTTTGTAGGTATAAAAATGGTTATTATGATGAGTACGATTAGTCTGATCTAAGCACTGCTAACAAAGGAGGACCAAGCTCAAAAGCATGGGAACCTAAGAAAACATAATTATTTTGCAGGTGAGCCTAAGATCCACTGATGACACTAGAATGTGGTATTTGGATAGTGAATGCTCTAGGAATATGATGGGAGATGAAAGTTAGTTCATCTCATTGGGGCATAAAAGGAATGGAAGTGTCAATTTCAGAGATAACTAAAAAGGTAAGATTCTAGGCTGTGGCACTGTTAGTGTGTCTCCCTCAATATAAGAGGTTTATTTGGTCAAAGGACTCAAGTTCAACTTACTTAGTGTAGATTAGCTATGTGATAAAGGAAGGAAGATACATTCGACTCAATAAGTTGCTTAGTTATTGATTGTAAGACTGACTCAAATATACTCTTTGCTCCTAAAATTAATAATCTGTATATGATTGATTTATCCCCGGGCTCCACAAATGTTTGTTTTGTATCTAAGGAGGATAATTCATGGCTTTCGCATAGAAGGTTGGTTCATATAAATATGAACATTCTTTCCAAACTAGCCAAACAGTAACTAGTTTTGTGTTAACCCAGTATTAGCTTTGAGAAGGATAAACTTTGCTCAGCTACCAGCTCGGTAAGCAAGTTAAGAAATCATTTAGGTTAATTAATAATATAGTAACTAAGAGACCGGGGGAGCTCCTCACCTAGATCTTTTCAGCCCAGTTCAGCCTATAAGCATGGGTGGAAAAAGATTTTCATTTATGGTTATAGATGACTCCATGAGATTCACTTTGGTGGTTTTGCTGAGTAGCAAAGATAAGACCTTTGAATCTTTTGTCAAACTTAGTAATCGGATAACGAATGAAATAGGAATTAAAATCAGTAGAATCCGAAGTGATCATGGACGTGAATTTGAGAACTTTCATTTAGAAGAATTATGTTCAGTATATGGTATTGACCATGACTTTTCTTCTCCTTATACTCCTAAAAAATGGGGTTGTAGAATGGAAGAAAAGAACCATAGTTGAGATGGCTCGATCCATGTTGAGTGATAATAATTTACCCAAGTACTTTTGGGGAGAAGATGTTAACATAACCTGCTATATCTTGAATCGGGTTTTAATTTGCCCAAGTCTTGAGAAGACATCTTATGAGCTTTGGCGAGGGCGCAAGCCTAAGATTGGTCATCTTAGATCATTTGGTTGTAGGTGTTTTATTCTTAACACCAAGGAGTAACTGGGTAAGTTTAATCCAAAGGCTAATGAAGGTATCTTTCAAGGATACTCAACTAAGAGCAGGGCATATAGAATGTATGTCAAGAGAACCGACCTTTTAGAGGAGTCTATGCATGTAGATTTCGATGAAACTAACCATGTAGAAAGATGACCATCTGATGAAGATGAATGAGTATTTAGCAAGAAAATTCACTCATCATGCCAGTATTTGTGCTTCCCAACCCAGCACAAGAACATGAACCAAAGGAAGTCAAAGAAGAAGGAGAAGATCAAGCTTAGCCTCAACAACCAAATGCAAAACATCCAATCGTAGATCTGAGTTTGCCTAGAGAGATTTGGACTCATCGCAATCACCCTCTTGAAGTATTGTTGATGATGTTCATAATCCTATGATGATATGAGGTAAGCATAGTAAAATGATGAGCCATCTAGCTTTCATCTCATTGATTGAACCTAAGAAGTTCGAAGATGCAGAAGGAGATGATTATTGGATGATCTCTATGCAAGCTAGATCACTTCAAGCATAATTATATTTGGTATCTAGTTCCAAAGCCCAAAGGAAAATTAATCATCGACACCAAATAGGTTTTCAAGAACAAGCTTAATGAAGATGGCATTGTTGTTAAGAATAAGGCGAAGCTTGTTGCTCAAGGCTATAATCAGCAAGAAGGCATTGATTTTGATGAAACTTGTGCTATTGTAGCTCAGCTTGAAGCAATTAGAATCCTGTGTGCTTTCGCATCCCATATGAACTTCAAATTATTTCAAATGGATGTAAAAATTGCATTCCTGAATGGATTAATCTAAGAGGAAGTCTATGTTCACCAGCCTCCAAGCTTTGAAGATTCGAAGAATCCTAAACATGTCTTCAAACTGAAGAAAGCTCCCTACAAATTGAAGTAGGCTCAAAGAGCTTGGTATGAGAGGCTGATAAATTTCCTTATTAGTAAATGCTATGAAAGAGGGAAATCATATAAAACTCTATTTATCCGGCAAAGAAAAGAAGATGTGTTGCTAGTCTAAATCTATGATGATGACATAATTTTTAGAGCAATTGATGAGAAGTTGTGTAAGGAGTTCAACATGCAAAAGAGAGTAAATTTGAAATTTTTATGATGGGAGAGCTCAATTTCTTTCTTGAACTTTAAATCAAGCAGAGCGAAGATAGAATCTTCATCAACCAAGCAAAGTATGCCAAAGAAGTCCTGAAGAAGTTTGATATGGAGCATTTGAAGCTAATATCCACTCCCATGGCCACTAATACTATCTTAAGTAAGGATGCAGCTGGTAAGTCGGTAGATAGTAAGTTCTACAGAGGTATTCTTTCAATATGTTGTGTTTTATTGCACACATTATCAAGCTAACCAAAGAATCTCAATTAGCCACTATTAAGAGAATTCTCCGATACTTGCAAGGATCACTTGATGTAGGTTTATGGTATCCCAACAGCTTAGATTTCACTCCTAGTGGATTCATAGATGCTGACTATGGAAGAGATAAGCTCGATAGGAAAAGCACCACAAAAGGATGTTATTTCCTTGGAGAATGCCTTGTCTCATGGTATAGCAAGAAGCAAACATCTATTGCGCTAAATACATGGTGGCAGGAATTTTTGTAGCACAACTGCTATGGATTAAGCTATAATTAGAGGATTATGATAAAAAAATTAAAATGCATTGAAGCTATGTGTGATACCAAAAGTGCAATTGACCTATCCAAGAACCCAGTTCAACATGGTATGATGAAGGATATCAATATAAGACATCACTTCATAAGGGATCATGTATCAAGGGGACATGTTAAACTAGAGTGTGTTTTTTAGGAACAACGAGCTGACATATTCACCAAACCATTGGCCAAGGAGCAGTTCCATGTTCAAAGGCAGCTTACTGGAATAGCGAACCCCATATAAAGAAAAATCAAGAAATTTTGCTAAGTGTTTGAAATTAAGTCTTAACTCAGCCGAATGTGGTAACAAGTATTTAACACTATTAGTATTTTAAGGTAATGTTGTGAGATTCAGTTTCGCAGTTAAAATTTCAAAAACCACTTTATCCAAAAGGCATTTTGAATTGAAATGGTCTAATGCTAAACTCATCACTTTACTATGTCGGTTAATTCATTGTTAATCTCAGTGTTGATTTTAATCTTCTATTTTACAAGCGCCACGTATCACTACAAGTTGAAGAGGTCTATAAAAGCTAACGCATGATGGAGAGAGAAGAATACTTGCAATTCTGAGATTTCAATCTTTTCAACTGTATAGAACCCAAATTTCCCTATTCTCTCAAATTCCTTTTCATCTTTTATGGCGATCACCAAAAGAACTTTCATTCTCTAAACCTCTTCTAAGAGGAGTCTCTATGTGCACATCGACGGAACTCAGTAGAAGATTATCTTCCCCACTAGAACTATTTTCCCCATGGTCGAATGGGGAACAAATATAGACTTTGCCCATGTGTACGAGGTAGAGTATGAAGGCCTATTGAAGAACAAGATCTTTCATAAAGTCTTAAAATAGTAGAATCTCAGCCAATTTCTGTATTTGGAAAGACCAGCCATCATTGGCTTAGTTAGAAGCTTCTACGAGAATTTGTACACAATTTAAGAGAATAATGATGTGCTTTTGGTGGATATTGACAAGAACTCCCACTTGATTTGTTCAAGGCTGCTTGAAAGTCTTCTTAAGATGCCATATAAAGGTACTGTGCTGAGGAAGACTAGGGATGAGGAAGCTGTTGTAGTCCTAGAGGATTGGGAACTCTCCCTAAAGATTATGGATCTGGAGAGATATCTGCTTCAGGGATGAGTTGGGGAGTAAGGGCTTGCTATGAGCTTCTTGTGAAGCTGCTGTTACCCAAGATGGGGTTTCTCTCTAGATGCACTTACTTTGAGAGGTGTGTGGTCTACCATATGGTAGAAGGTAAGCAACTGAATTGGCTAGTAATGATCCTTCATCATCTGACCAAATTTACTACCATCTACCATTACGATTATTTAATCACTACTTGATGAAGGCTGTGCAGATGGATATCTCTTCATCCGTTAAAGGAAAGGGAGAGATGGTGATCCCATTGAAGAAGACATTGACAATGATGCACTTCAGCAAGCTCCTCTATAATCAGGTTCACACTAAGTAAATTAAGGCCCAAGATGTGAAGAGAAAGGCTAAGGTAGCACCAACTATGTTTCCTAAGGACATTTTGAAGGAGGATGAAAATGGTTTTATGGTGGACATAGAGGAAGACATCAATGAAACCAATGACAATTTTCCACTTTTTACCAAGCTGGAGTAAATCTCAACAGCCTCTGCTCCTTCCTCTCCAAAATTGAAACCTACTTCATCCAATGCAAGGAATATCCTAGCAAAGGTAAGGATAGGAAATATGCCTACCAACCTCAATCCAGGCAAAGAAAGCAAATGAAGTTAAAGACTCACACTCAAAGAGAAGTTGAGGTGAAACAAATGGTGGAAGAAGAAGAGGATGCCAAAGAGGCAGAAGAAACTTTATGCCAGAGAAAGTGCAATCTTGAATTCATTGAAGATGATGTGGGATAAAAGAACTCCAAGAAAGGCAAAGAGAACTCTGAAAACACTAAGTTTGAGCTTGCTTCCCATGTTGAAGATATAATCTCTAAGGTGAAAAGCACCCATCGCAAGAGATATTCTACCATACGCCCCTTGAAGAAAAATGTTCAAGTTGTCAGAAAAGATGAGGATGTTGGTAAAGACATTGAAATAATCAATCAGGAAGAATCTGCTCTTCCTGATTCCAACATCCCACAATCGATTCCCACTCAGCTTGAGTCACTTCCTACTCAAGCTAAGTAACCTGAGGCTGGACCATCTTTGGGTTAAACAGCCAACCCCCAGGTACCTTTAACTCCTTCCATTTATTTTGAAAATCCTGAACCTTCTTCTCCTATAAATCCTAAAATCCCTACTCTTGTATATTCCCAAATTCCTTCCTCTCTTGTAAATTCTCCTCAAATTCTAGAAATTGTAAATTCTCTAGCTTATACTCCCTCTTCTCCTATTCAACCTCAAGATTCTTTCTCACCTCCTCCTACCTCTCAACTGACCTAATTCCTTCCCCTATCAAAACTAAACAACCCTTTTCTTCCCAAACTGTACAAAATACTTCTAAAACCAACCATTTCTTCAAACCCATCCTCTTCCCCTTTAATCCCTCAAATTCAAGAAGTTCTGAAAGCTGAGAACTCTACTTATCATGGAAAAGCAAGTGAGGAAGGTACCAAGGTAAATTTTATAGCTAATGAAGTTCCTCCCTCCAGCAACAAGCCACTCTAAGAGGACATGGCTGACTCATCCATCTTGGCTTAGATTAGAGAGTTAGGAAGGAAGATATTCCCAACTCTTAAAACTTACGTTGAGTTTGATGGAGCAATAAGCCAAGTGCTACTATCTTAGGAATTGATAGACTTGTCCTCAAAGTAGAATGCTAAGCTACCAGAGTTCAAGGAGCACTCAAGTATTCCTTTGAAAATCCGTCTACTTTGAAGAGTTCAAAAATATTCAAGAAAGCTTGTTTGCAATTCGCAACCATCTGACGAAAGAAAGTGCCAAAAGCCTAGTGGACAAGATGGCTTTGATCCTAAATAGACTATATGATTTTACGGCTCAACTTAGTGTAGATGTCACTTTTATCCCCACGTCTACTGCTCTCGTTAACATGGTAGCAGGAAAGATAAAGGGTAGTATTGATGTTGCTAATGAGTAGCTAAGTAACTTGAAAACCACTCTAGTAATTCAAGCTACATAGTTTCATCAATTCGGAGAAAAACAAGCCAAAATATAGAGGAGTATTGACAAGAAGTTTGATAATGTGCTTAAAGAAGTGGAGGTCACCAAGGACATTGATCATAGCATGGAGAAGTTGATGGATAGCATGTCCAAGCTAATGGTGAATTACGATAAGAAGATGTATCGAGTGATTAAGATAGTTGATGAAGTTTCTAAGAAAGCAGACAAGCATGTACTGAATTTAGATTCTCTTACTAACAAGTTTGACTCTGTTTGCAAAGATATTAATGATAACACAAACGAGTTAATAAAAAAAGGCATAAAAAGCTTTGTTCGAGGCTATGGGTAAACTCTTCCCTGAACCGACTAAGTCTCTAGACCTAGATAATGATCTCTTAGTTTAGAAGAGGTTGAATGTTATTAAGGTTCATCTTGAGGATATGCAGAAGCATGTAAACCAACTAGTGACCACTAGGATTCATGAAGCAAGGGATATTGACTTCATGGACACATCTATTTCTTCAATAAGCCCAAGGGTCCTTGATATGGAAGCAAAGCTGAAGATTATGCTATCAACATCAGACTTTAGAGCTCTGTTGTAGTGTTTTCAACAGTTTTCTTGTCATGTATTTGATCAAATTGCTCATTTATCCAAGTGACATCACTTACTTCTCACTGAGCTTAATGACTAAGAATTTTTTACTATTGAACCCAAGTTAATAGTATTTCATAGTACTTAAATGTTTTGGTAATAACAAATTATCTACGATAGTGAAATTAATTGAATAATGAGTAGACTCTTATTTAATCAAGTTTACGTAAGTTTGTTTAAGGGAAAACAACTCAGTTTACTAAGTGATTAATTAAGTTATGGCTTAGAGTAAGAAAAGCTGAGTCAGCCTTGTATTGTATAGTTTATAAGATATAAACTCAGCGAAAGCGAAGCTGAGTTAGCTTTTATTTATAAAAGCTAAGTATGTTTGACACTTAGAGAAATATATGGCACAAATGCTTTTAATGGTTTTCTGTGAGGAACAAAATATTCCTTTAATGCTTTTAAGGAGAAAAGGCTCTAAAATTAAAAAAGATATTCAAGTGGTCCTCACAAAAAAAAGGTGTCAATACGGAATGATGGAGATTCCTTGCTAAAGTCCAAAACAAAAGGAATTCTCTGACATGCACTATTTCTCACTGTCTCCATGTAACTTTGCAACACTAACAAGTCAACTACTCACATAATTCCATGTTGCATCTCGTGCACCTCTCTATCAAAATGGATCTCTTGAAGGAAATGAGTTTTTGATACATCAAGATTAACTGATTAATCTTGTACCTCAACATTCAAAATCTCTATCTCTAAACATCCTAGAATTTGTTTCAAATGGGAAAATTCAAAAGATTTGAAGAGAAGAGAAATTTAAGACTAAGTCAAATAGAGAATTTTGCAACGGCTACTTCAAAGAACTTGAACTATAAATAGAATAATTAAGTAGACGTTCAGACTTGGTGAATCACCTTGAATCTTAAGATTTGAGACTCTTTTCAATCATTCCCAACTTTCAAAAATTCCAAATCAAGTAATCGAGCAAACACAAATTTCCCAATCTGTTTGTAATAGAGAGATATCAATTTATATTTAACATTGTAAAGGATTCAACGTATTATATGAGTTGAATCCTTTGTATTTGAGTGGTAGTTAGAAAGGAAGGTACTTTATGTAATTGTGTCCACCCATTGTAAAGACTTCTCCGCCTAAGGAAGGAAGGAAAAAACTAGTAGATTAAAGCTCAAAAAGGAATCCGGGGAATGGAGGTAGGCTAGTGGCCGAACCATGATAAAATCTCAGGTGTTAACATTCTAACCTTATTCTTTCATCTTTATTGCACCCCTCTTATTCATCACTCTCTCAGTTTACTAGTTTTGCTTGAAAAAACCAATCCGAGCTGAGTAAAGTACCCAACAGTGATTGAAGATAAACTATGACAACAAAGCTAAGTAGTTATAGTTTTTAGGTCCGAATCAGCACACTTCACTCAGCACGCATCTAAAAACTAAACTTGGAAAAGAATTTTTTATAAATCATAAAAAAAAACCAAGTAAATCATTCACCCCTTTGATTTTTATATTAAGCCGTTTAGGACCAACACTTACTTCAAAGGGAAAGGAGATGCTGGAGTAAGAGATTTCTCTGTTCATAATTAGGAAGCAGGATGACTTTCAGTATGGCCTTGACACCTTTAACCTCTGCCTTGAACAAATTTTCAAGGAACAGATAACAAAGGGGGAGAAGATAGCTGAAGAGGCTCTTAGAATTGCTAAATTAGACAAGTCATCTCTATCGAAGCCATCAACAACAACCAAGTAAATTGCACCATCAAAGAAATTATCCCAATAGCTTTGGACAACCTTCCTCTCAGTCACACAAATAGTTTATAATATAGACTAAATTTGTAATAGGGCTTAATATGTAATCACTTAGCTCAGAACACATTTTGTGTACTGACTATGCTTTTTGTCACAAATGAAAAATTAAAAGTTTCTGTCTATCAAGTTATGAGCTTCTTAACTTTATATTTGTTGTATTATGGTTGCTATTTCTACTTTATAATCTATTGTAAGAATATATGCAAAGACCAACCTCATAGAAAATTTGAAGTAAAATAAAATCTCAAATCGAAGAAAATTCCTCTAAGTATGGGTGAGTTGAGATGATTGAAGAGAATCCAATCAGTATGGGGGAGTCCACACTAACTAAGGAGATAACTCAGTTGGGAGAGTCTTATATCATCTATCATGTATTTCTATATTTACGAACTATTTATTTAATTAATTTCTTCTACTACCTAGTTTGTTATCAGTTCCAAAATGGATGATATTGTTGAACCCAAGTTAATAGTATTTAACAGTACTTAAATGTTTTGGAAATAAAAAAATGTGTAGGATAGTGAAACTAATTAAGTACTAATTAGACTCTTAATTAAACAAGTGATACTTGAGTTTGTTTAGGGAAAACAACTCAGTTTGCTGAGCTTTAATTAAGTTATGGCTTAGAGTAAGAAAAGCTGACTGGAGATGAGTATTACACTATTTGTACGATATATAGACTCAACAAAGCTGAGTATGCTTTTTGTTATAGAAAACTGAGTTAATTGACACTTAGAGAAATATATGACAAAAATGCTTTTAACACCGTCTATGAGGGATGAAATATTCCTTTGATGCTTTTCAGGAGAAAAGGCGCTAAAATTAAATAAGATATTCAAGTGGTCCTCACAACAAAAAGGTGCTTGTACGGAATGTTAGAGAATCCTCACTAAAGTCCAAGATAAAAGGAATTCTCTAACATACACCATTTCTTAGTGTCTCTGCACAACTCTGCAATGTCAGCAAGTCAGCAAATTACAAGCTTCCACATTGCATCTTGCGAGCCTCTTTATCAAAACATAATTGCTTGAAGGAAATAAGTTTTTGAAGCATTTGGATTAACGGTTTAATCTCGTGCTTCAATGTTAAAAATTTCTATCTCTAAATATCCTGAAATTTGTTTCAAATGGAAAAATTCAAAAGTGATGAAGGGAAGATAACTTGAAGACAAGTCAGGATAAGAAGATAAAGTAGACATTCAAACTTGGTGAATCACATCGAATTTCTTAACAGCTGAAATATTGTTCAAATATATTCCTAGCATTTAGAAATTCAAAATCAAGCAATCAAAGCAAATGCAAAATCTTCGAATCTATTTGTAATAGAGAGAATCTCTTTAAATTTAACATTATAAAGGATTCAAAATATTTTATAAGTTGAAATCCTCTATTCACAAATTTTATTTGAAAGTCTGAGTGGTAGTTTAGGAAGGGTAATTAAACTGTATTTGAGAGGTAGTTAGAAAGAAAGCTACTTTCTGTAATAAATTTTACCCATTATAAAGGCTTCTCTGCCTAAAGAAGGAAGGAAAACACTAGTGGATTAAAGCTTGGAAAGGAATCTGGGGACTATACGTAGGCTAAGGGCTAAACCAGGATAAAATCTAAGGTGTTAAAGTTCTATTCTTTATATCTTATCTTTATCGTGCTTTACTCATTTATCATTCTCTACATTTTTAAAGGGTTTGCTTGAAAAACCAATATGAGTTGAGTAAGTACTCAATAGCGATTGAATATAAACTACATCAACTGTGAGCATGGGATTTTTCACCAGCTTGTACTTTCGATGATGACGGTGTTGGTCCTTAGACAACTTGTAAACAACCACAGAGGGGGGTGAATACAGATTTTGGTTAGTTTTTAGGATTTATAAAATTTCGTTTTAACCAAATTAAGTTTTTTTATATGTGCTGAGTATGCATGCTAAGTTTATCTAAAATCTCTTGTTGAGTACTCTACTCAGCGTAGGATTGGTTTTTCAAGCAAAATACTTAATAGAGAGAGAATGATGAATGAACTGGACATAGTAAAAGCTAAAGCGAAAGTTTAGAAGTTCAAAATCTGAATTTTATCCTGGTTTGGCCCCAAGCCTACCTCCAATCCCTGGATACCTTCTCTGAGCTTTAATCCACTAGTGTTCATTCCTTACTTAAGCGGAGCAGCCTTTACAATGGGTAGCCACAGTTTTTACAAAAAGTACCTTTCTTTCTAACTACCACTCAACTTAATTTGGGTAACCTTCCCAAAATGACACTCAGATTTGAAAATGAAAGTGAACTGAATTCCACTTATAAAATGTTGAATCCTTACAATGTAAAATCTAAGTATTTGATACTCTCTATTATAAATAGATTTGAAATGATTGTTTACTGATTGCTTGAATTTGGAATTTCATGAAGCTGGGAGAAATTGCGTAGAGTTTCTTCTCTTAAAGAAATTCAAGGTGATTCACCAAGTTTGAACGTCTACTTCAGTCTTCTATTTATACTTGAAGCTTAGAGAATTAGCCGTTGTAAACTTTTCGAGGTCACTAATCCTCAATTTCTCTTCTCTTCATATCTTTCAAATCATCTCGTTGGAGACAGATTCCAGGACATTTAGAGACTGAAAAATGAATGTAGAGGCACGATACCACTGACAAACAAATTGAGAGAGAGGCACGTGAAATGCAACTTGGAATCTTCAGATTGGTTGGCATTTATTGACACTTGCAGAGGCATGTGGAGACACTGAGAAATGGCATATGGTAGAGAACTCCTTTTACTTTGGACTTTTGTGAGGAATCCCGACATTCTGTACTGACACCTTTTATCGTGTGAGGATCATTGGAAATCTTCTTTAATTTCATCTTTTTTAACCTGAAAAGTAACTAAAGAATATTCCATCTCTCACAGAAATCGTTAGTAGCACATGTGTCATTTAATTCTTTATGTATCAAAGAAAATAACTTTTAATCTAATAAGAGCTAACTCAACACAACTGCGTATATATACTTCTAAACTACGTAGTACTCAACATAGACTCAGCTTTTCCTACACTAAGCCATAATTTAATTAATTACTCAACAAATTGAGTTGCTTTCCCTTAAATTAAATCAAGTCCGCTTCAGCAATATCCTTGTCAGTTTGCTATATCTAAAACATTAAAGTACTATGAGGTACTATTAACTTGGGTTCTACAATCTCCCCCATTTTGGATAGATAGCAAACTAGGTAGTAGAAGAAGTTAATTGAATAAGTAGTTTAGAGATATCAAGAATACCTGGAAAGTGATGTAAGACTCCCTTGTGGTGAGTGACTTTCCTTAGTTAACTTGAACTCCCCCATACTAAGTGAGATTCTTCAAGTAGCTTAGCTCCCCCATACTTATAGGATTATTCTTCACTTGGGACTCTATCTTACTTCAGCTTTTCATCAAGGTTGGTCTCTTGTATGTGTTCCTGCATCATATAGTCAAATTTGTAGCAGAAACATATATACAGCATAAAAAAAGTTAAGAAGATCTTAACTTGAGGCATAAACTTGTAATTTTCATTGATTTTGAAAATAACTTAGTCAGTACATAATTTATGTTCTAAACTAAGATTACACAACTAAGGTCCTATTACAAGTTTTAACTACAAAGAACATTGCCTAATTTATTTTCTATGTGCTGTGGAGGAAGAACCAGCAGCCTTGTCTTGATTCACCATTCGAAGAGCATCTTCAACTACCTTCTCCCCCTTTGCTATCTGACCTTGCATAATTTGTTCAATATAAAGATTAAAGGCATTGAGGGTAGCTTGAAAGTTCTCTTATTGGTTGATGATCTGAGGTGAAATCTCTTGCTCCAGTTGCTCTTTGCCCTTGGTGGTAAGGAAATCTTGGTCATTAAGCTTGCTGAGAAGAAGATAGTGACATCTGGAGAGTGCAAATCTAGTCAAACCCTTGACATGTGAATTGTTGAAAGCATTGAAGAAGAGCTCTGAAGTCCATTGCAGTCAGTGCAATCTTCACTTGCGCTTCAATGTCAAGAACTTTGGGTCCAATAGATTATATACACTTTGTAGTGTAATCAATATCTTTTGCATCCAATTCATCCATCTTCATCAGAGTTCCAACATTCTTTTGCAGGTCTTCTACCTTTGACTTGATGACATTCAGCTTTATATGAATAGTCATACCAGTCTTAGGGCACAGAGAGTCTGTAGCAAGCAAGCTAAGAGTCGGCATGTCTTGAAAAATCTTCCCCATGGCAGAGATAAAGAACTTCTGCGAGGAGGAGATCTTGTCAGTTGTGTGCTCATTGACCTCTCTTTGGGTAGAGTCCATCTTGGTGTGAAGAGAGTCAAGATTGATGACAGTGGCTTTGTCCATCTTAGCTGAGATATCTATCAGCAGCTTCACCATCTGGTCTTGCTTGTTGTCATGGTTGAGAAAAACCTTTGACTGGGCCTTTAACAGCTTGGTAATACTGTGGCCAATGTCCTTTGATAGTTCTACCTCTTTGAGGACATTCTCGATCTTGTGATCTGTGAGCCTTGGCCTTCTCTTCACCAAGTTTGTGGACCTGTGTCACTTGAGTTACCATATTGGTACTCAAGAGACTCAGCTGCTCAATAGCAGCATCCACACAACCCTTAATCATTCTTGCAATAGTGTTAGCCATTGTAGTAGATGTGGGGATAGTAGTGATTGTTGCCCCAAGCTGGGTTGCAGAATCCGTCAAACTGGTTAAGATTAGAGCCATCTTGTCCACCAAGCTCTTGGCACTCTCTTTTGCCAAGTGATTTTGAATAACCAACAATCTACCCTGGATCCTCTCAAACTCCTTGAAGTAGAGAAATTCACTGGGCACACTTGTGTGCTGTTCAAATTTAGGAAATTTTACCTTAGATTTAGAGGACCAGTCCATCAATTCTTGAGTGACATTTTGCTTACTGCTCCATCTAACTCAGCAATCATCTCGAACATAGGGAATTTCTTCCTAGCTAACTCTCTGATTTCCACCAAGAAAGATGTATCAGCCAAATCCTCATGGATTGTCTCTCTACTGGGTTCAGTTGCTTTAAAGGCTATAAAATTTACCTCAACATTCTAAGCACTTGTGTTTCCTTTCTATTCGTAGTTCTTAGCATTAGAAATTTCCCTAACTAGTGGGGTTAAGGGGGTATAGGATGGGTTTGAAAAAGAGGGTGGTTAGAAGATTTTACAGTTGAAAAAGTAGGGGGAATGGTTTTTTTGAGCGGAATAGAAGGTATAAGGGTAGTACAAGAAATGGTTTTATGTTTAGTTTGTACAAAAAAACAAGGGATTGAAGAAATATGTACTGGTGAATGGTTTAGAGAGAAAGAATCATGACTTTTTGTGGGTGAGGAAATATGAATTAGAGAAGTTTGGTTATTGACAGGTGAGGAAGGAATATGAAAAAGAGAATGTACAATGTTTGAAGGAAGAGGATAATTTACAGTTGGTATTTCAGTATCTACAGAAGTAGAAGATGGGGGTATTGAAGGATTTATAGGAAAAGATGGGATTTGAGGATTTTAAGGAACCTATTAGTTAGTTGTTTGACCCAAGGATGGGCCAGCTTGAGGTTGCTCATTCTAAGTAAAGGACTGCTCAACTTGAGTGAAAGTGGTTGTGAGGATGTTGTGGTCCTGAGGATAAGACTACTCAGGAATAAAGGAAAGGGTGTCACCAACATCCTCCTCGTTGCTCACCACCTGTTGTAGGGGCTTGTTGGTGGAAGAACGCTTGCGCTGAGTGCCATAACTTTGGAAAAGACATCTTAAACTTTAGTAGCAGCATTAGGAATAAGAGTGTCCTCTTCTCTAGACTTCTTGGCCTCACCCTGCTCCTCAGTTTGTTCTAAGAAAACTATTTTGCGCTTCCCTTGGTGCAAGGACTCATCAACCTCAGCCACATCTTCTTGTTCCTCTACTTGCTGCTTAGGTTGATGCATGGCCTCAGCTTCTCTTTATGTGCGGGTTTTGGACTTCATTTGCCTCCTTTGACTATAAGGCTGAGTAGGGGCCTCATCGATTTTGGATTTATCAAGACTCTTCCCCTTGGCATTGGAGGAAGTAGCCTTCTGCTTGGGAGAGGAGGCGATGGTGGTGACACTCTCCAAGATATTGGAAATGGGGGCTTTGTCAAAATCATCGCTATCATGAAAGTCCACCATGAAGCCATCTTCATCCTCCTTAAGGATGTCCACCGGTACTACTGTCGGTACGCAATTAAGCTTGCGCTCTTATTATGCTTATTTTACCTAGTATGTTCATGGTTGTGAACTAGTTTACTAAAGTGAGCTATTTCGAATCTCTTCTTCATGAGCAAAATTGTATCACAGGACTCCTCCAAAAACTGAGTAATGTCCACTTTCAATGCCCTCATTAGTTCAGCAACGAGGTAACTATAGTGATAGACAATAGTTAGCTTGGTCAAATGGTGAAGAATAACCACTGGCTAGTTAAGCTTCTTACCCTCTACCATATGGTAGACCACACACCTCTCAAAATAGGTGCAGCTAGTCACAGACATAGTTTTTGGTAGCAGCAAATTTACCACCAGCTTGTGGTAAATTCTAGCGGTCTAGCTCATCCCACTTGCTGCAATCTCCCATCATACATAGTTTGAGGGGAGCTCCCAATCTTTTGGAACGATTACGGTGTCTTCATCAACGGTTTTGCACAGCTGACCTCTGTTAGGCATGTTGAGAACGCTCCCAATCAATCTCACACTAATGAGAGTGGATTTACCTCTAAAATCCATCATCAAACCCTTGGATAGTGTAGAGGTTTGAATAGACAATCCTGATGAGACCTGTAATGATCCTTCCATCTTTAGAAAGGCGCTAAGATGTTGCTATTTGATGATCACATGCATTGTTCTATTCCTCAGCAACCCTTCATAGTCCACTTCATAAACTGAACAAAATTCTAGGTTATCAGCCCATTCCAACTTAGTGAAGAGGGTTCCTTCTTGTAGAGTTAGTTTCTCGGTCTTTCCTTCAGTGTTAACTATAATTTTCATTGAGGTGGTGCTCTTGAGTTTGAAAGTGGTTCTGGAAATCGCAATTTGAGAGAGGATTTGAAAAGGATTGAAAGAGAAGAGGAATTAGGGTTCGAATGCTTTAGATTTCAAATTCGCAGAAAGCAAGTAACCTTCTCTCTTCAACTATTCAACTTATATAGGCATTAGGATCTCTGAAGGGCACATGGTGCTACCACAGCTCAAGATGAAAATAAACACTAAGATGGGCATAAGATTAACTACCTCAGTAAAGCGATGAATTTTGATAAAAACGGTTCCTCTTCAAAAACACATCTTTTTGAAACGTAGAGCTTGAATTATAACGCGAAACTGATCCTCGTGCTTGTACTTTTTAATACTGATGGTGTTATCTATGTGTCATCTCAAGGCTTAATCTCTAACACTTGGAAAAAATTCTAAGAATTTCATTTTCCTTCTTCTTCTTCAATGTGTATTAGCCATTCTAATTAACTACCTCAAAGTATTGAATTGCTCTTTTGGCAATGGCTTGGTGAAAATGTCAGCACGCTATTCCTTAGAGGGAATGTACTCCAGCTTGACATCTCCTCTTAGTACATGATCCCTAATGAAGTAATGTCTAATGTTGACATGCTTCACCTGCCATGCTGAACTAGATTTTTGGATAGGATAATTGCGCTCTTGTTATCACACATAACTTCGAGACAATTTGACTTTATACCATAATCTTCCAATTGTTTCTTGATCCATAGCATTTGTGCTACGCAACTTCCTACTACCATGTGCTATGCTTCAGCTATACTCAGTGCAATAGAAGTTTGCTTCTTACTGTACCATGAGACAAGATACTTTCTAAGGAAATGACATCCTTCTATTGTACTTTTCCTGTCGAGCTCGACTCTACCATAATTAGCATCTGTGAATCCCCTAGGAGTGAAATCTAAGCTGCTGGGATACCACATACCTACTTCAATCGAGTCCTGCAAGTATCTGAGAATTCTATTCACAGTTGCTAAATGAGATTCTCTGGGCTCAGCATGATAACGAGCATTGATAAGTGTATAATTACACTTATTATCATGACATTTTCAAACATAAAATGATACGGTTTTGTTTCATTTTATACTTCATATAAAATATTTCACGTGGTATGTAGTTGTTTTATATGCATATATAGAAACTAGGTAAATCTTAGAAGTAAAATGAACAAAAGTAGAATTCTATGGAAGAAGAGTGAAAAAAAGTGCAAAAAGATGCGTGGAACACAATGATTTGGCTTAGGATAGAAGTTGTCAAAGATTGACAAAGTTCCAAAGAAGAATTATGAAGAAATATCATTTCACGATAGTGACACCTATTCGCGGCAGAGACTTGTCACTCTTCATAAATAGAAAAACTGCCAACCAATGTTCAGGATGGTGAAAAATGATTGGCGATTGCGACTTGTGATGGTTAATGGTTATCTCTTTTCAACTACCAACCGCCAGATAACAACGATCAACCGCCATCAACTACCAACCAAAAAGACACCCTTTGGAAGTCAACCAATCATGAAAAAGTGCCTTTCCATTGTGATGAGGATGAATCTTTGCATCCAATCAAAATAAAGTGATTTAATTCTTCACCAATGGGACACGACTCTTCAATTGGATAGATGCAACCCTTCGTACTCTATAAATAGGGTTCAACTTCAACCATTTTCAAAGGAAGATATTTTGGATTGATAGTGTGATACATGTTAGACGTGTATGTATAGATAGAAAGTAAATATTATATAGATTTCCCTAGTTCAAAGTCTTAGCGAGAAAAATGTATAAGTGATTCGATTCTTATTTTGATCACCATATTTCTACACAAATTCGAGCATTTATTGTATGAGTGTAATTGCAAAGCACTTATCGATAAAATTTTTCATTCTTCAACATTCTTTTATTTGAGATTCACAAAGAATAGCATCCTAGAGGAGGTTCTATAAAAGTTAAGATCGAATTCAAAGTAGACGCAGGAATTGCAGGAATTGACAACTCCCATTAAAGAGTGGATACGGTTTGATCAACTTTAGCTTTCACTTGCATACCTTACAACTTTACTTTGTTTTCTGCTTATACTTTCTATTTCTAAGTTTATGATATGTCTATGTGTTGTAATGAGTATTTCATCTTACATCATTTATATTAATGAAGTTATATGCTTTCGAGTTAACTTTAAGAGTGATTTTGGGGTTAACAAGATTGTGTATAATCACTAGATCTTTGATTATAATGTTGTTTAGTGAGCCAACATTTTTGGAATGGTAACTTGCTTAATATGGCCATGTGAGAGTGACCCGTACTAAGCATGGTAATATTGTTATCCAGGTTTTTATAAGTGTCATAATTCGTTTACCCTAGACTTAGAAAAGTCATCTCATATGTTTCTTTGTGGTGAATTATTGAATATTAGGGCGTCTAGAACTGTATTTGTTGAAATTATCTAGTGTACGAAATATTCTTGATGATTTTGCATGTTTTTCTCTGCTAAACTTGTTCTTAGGGAATATCTATATGTTTTACATCTTCTCTAGTCTATTCATACATCTGTCTATCATCCAAATATCCAAATCCCTCCAATAAAAATTCTCTACTTTCTTTTACCCGTAACTCTAGTTTATCTTTAGAACTGAATTCCTTCCCTGTGTCATCGATATCTTTTAACACTACATCGAAATTGTTTACTTGCAGTGGTCACCGTTTTTCTATTTTGATAACTGGTATTAACAACACCTCTTCATATTTTGAACTTTAATCGTATCAGTAGAGAAGTGGGGAACAAGGTTTTTGGCTTCATTCCAGAATATAAGCCCTCAGAATTAGTAGAGTCAAAACCTTGCGATTAAGTTTTTGGTGCCATTGTCAGGGAAGAGATTCCAAGTTTTGAATAAGTTGGAAATCAATGGTATGATCTTTCTTGTTATGGTATTCTTGGAAACCTTAAGCCTCCATGAACAAATGGAGAAGTATCTTGATGATGGGTTTAAGCCGATTTGTGGAAATAAGATTTCCACATAACCGTGATTGGATTTTAGAATGTTTAGTGACATTCGATTTTGAGGATAAGAAGAAGAGTGCGATTCAATTTCGTAACCAAGGAACACATTACACCATCACAAGAAAGATGATGAGTGCTTGGTTCGAGTTCGAAATTGAAAATTCATAAAGCATGACAGATTCTTTTCAACCATATCGAGTTTGGGCAAATTTAACGGGTAAGAGAGTTTTTTATCTCAAAAATTCTCCCAATAAACTTATTAAGGATGAGTGCATTCTTCTACTACACAAATCTCTTTCCACTTCGATATTTTGTCGAGTAGAGAATACCAAAGACCAAAAGAAAGATTTGTTTGTTCTTTCTTATGCTTTGATGAAGCAAAATGTAGAATTCGTGGACATTATTTGGGATATGATGAAGAAGAATTCTATGAGCATGAGAAACAAGATTGGAGCGGCCAAAATTATCACCGCAATCATCTTAGGTGCAAGAAACGAACTCCCCTATGTCAAAAGACCGGATGTGTATTTTCATTAAGTAGATGGGAATTACTTGAAGAACACGAGACTTCTTCAAGAGAATGATAGTGTATATTCCTTCAATTCTTACACCAACCGCAACAAGAAGATAATCTCGACTCATGAAGATTCTTCTGTTGGCCCATCTTATCCAACCGCTAGAAGTCATCATGGAAAGGCTCCGATGATCAAAGAAGAAGATGATGAAGAAGAAGCTCTGGAAGATTGGAAGGTGAGCATGCAACAAAAATTGGACAATTTCCAAGTGGAACTTGGAGTAATGAAGAGAGACATGAAAATTCTAAAGAAAAATAATAAATCTATGCTTCGAAAATTACTATCTTTCTTTAGAAAACAAAATTGTCAATTTACTCCTAGTCCCCCTGATTCTCCTTCACAATATAACGGGTTTACTCTTTTCTTTACTTTACTTTTTCATATTTTAAGACTAGTTGTTTGTTTTTAAATTTTCAATTTTCATTAAAGTCTCTCACAATGAGGACAAAGTCTTCTCTAGTATGGGGGGCAATTGTAAAATCCCAAAAATCCAAAAACATTAAATAAAATTAAAAAGGTCGAAGAATTTGAAAATTTTTCTTGATTTTTGAGTTATTTATACACTATCCATACCTATACTATACTAACATATGTTCCACGGTTATTTTGAGTGTTTGGTATTTCAAGTTTGATTTTAGTGCATATTTTGAACAAAGTGTTTCGAGTATGACCACATGTTGAGAGTGTTAGCATTTTTTGCACAACATTTAGCATTTGGCAAGGATGAGTTGTGAGTAACATTCAAAAGCAACATTCCAAGTAAGTTTCGATATATATTTCAATGCAACATGAATTAGTATAAGTTATATAGTTTTAGTTTAATGCTACCAATAAGTTTTGAGTGGAGTAATATCTAGTAGTGTTCTTACTATGAGTTTTATATGCTATTCTTGAATACGTCTTATAGGTATTGAGTGTGTTTAAAGTATTAGGAAACTATAGCCATAATACTTTGAAGTGATCAATAAAGGATGAGGGTATTGAGTGAAAAATCAAAAGAAAGAGAGGATAACCAATGAGTTATGCAAAAGGTGAGGAATGGTACGGAGCAGAAACTGCAACCATTTAATGAGTGAAAAAAATGAAAAAAGTAGCATAGCACGAAAAATGGGTGCAAAGTACAAATCTGTACTTAAAAAACATATGCTTAAAAGAAAAAAATGAGAGAAAGTAGTATAGAGCAAAAAATGCAGCCACTAAAAAAGGGGAGAGTGGTATGGAGCATAAAATGCAATCACTACGAGTGTTTTTAGCATCTTAAGTTACCTAAAAACGCCTTGAGATCAAACTTTCCAAAGTGTGCTCCCTTTGTCGTTAATACTTTATACTATACTTAAGAGAAGGTAATATTTGAGTAAGCATATAACACTTATATGAAGATGCGATTCGATTGCAACTGGACTATATAAATTGCACATTACTAATTTGTGGGAAATTTAAAACTTTTACTTGAATTTTATCCAACGTGGGAATGTGGTACTCACTACGATAGTCTTTCGCCAAATGAGGTACGAACTTGAATACTAATTATATACAAATCTGTTGAGTTTACCTTGAGGACAAGGCAAAAGTTAAATGTGGGGTGTGATAGGTGTATAATTACACTTATTATCATGAGATTTTCAAACATAAAACGATATGGTTTTGTTTCATTTTATACTTCATATAAAAGATTTGACGTGGTATGTAGTTGTTTTCTATACAAATGCAGAAACTAGGTAAATCTTGGAAGTAAAATGAACAAAAGTGGAATTCTATGGAAAAAGAGTGAAAAAGGTGCAAAAAGATGTGTGGAACACAATGACTTGGCTTAGGATATAAGTTGTCAAAGATTGACAAATTTGCAAAGAAGAATCATGAAAGAAATAGCATTTCACGATCGTGAGAAATATTCCCGGTCACGACTTGTAACTCTTCATAAATTGAAAAACTACCAACCAATGTTCACAATCGCGATAAGTGATTCGCGGTCGCGAATTATGATGGTTAATGGTTATCTCTTTTCAACTACCAACCGCCAGATAACAACGATCAACCACCATCAACTACCAACTGAAAAGACACCCTTTAGAAGTCAACCAATCATGGAAAGGCGCCTTTCCATTGTGGATGAGAATGAATCTTTGCATACAATCAAAATGAAGTGATGCAATTCTTCGCTAATGGACACGACTCTTTGTTTCGATAGAAGCAACACTTCATACTCTATAAATAGGGTTCAACATCAACAATTTTCAAAGGCAGAAATTTTGGATTAATAGTGTGATACATGTTAGACGTGTATGTATAGATAGAAAGTAGAAATTATATAGATTTCGCTAGTTCAATGTCTTAGCGAGAAAAATGTATAAGTGATTCGATTATTATTTCGATCACTATATTTCTACATAAATTCAAGCTTTTGTTGTATGAGTGTAATTGCAAAGCACTTATCAATAAAAGTTTTCATTCTTCAACATTCTTCTATTCGATATTCACAAAGAATAGCATCCTAGCGAAGGTTCTGTACGAGTTGAAACCGAATTCAAAGTAGACGCAGGAATTGCGGGAATTGATGACTCCCATTAAAGAGTGGATACGGTTTGATTAACTTTAGCTATCACTTGCATACCTTACAACTTTACTTTATTTTCTGCTTATACTTTATATTTCAAAGTTTATGATATGTCTATGTGTTGTAACGAGTAGTTCATCTTGCGTCATTTATATTAATTAAGTTATATACTTTCGAGATAACTTTAAGAGTTATTTCGAGGTTAACAAGATTCTGTATAATCACTGGATATGTGATTATAACACTATTTAGTGAGCTAACATTTTTGGAATGGTAACTTGCTAAATATGGCTATGTGAGAGTGACCCATACTAAGCATAGTAACATTATTCTCCAGGTTTTTATAAGTGTCATAATTCGTTTACCCTAGACTTAGAAAAGTCATCTCATGTGTTGCTTTGCGGTGAATTATTGAATATTAGGGCATCTAGAACCGTATTTGTTAAAGTTATATAGTGTACGAAATATTCTTGATGATTTTGCATGTTTCTCTGCTAAACTTGTTCTTAGGGAATATCTATATATTTTACATCTTCTCTAGTCTTTTCATACATCTGTCTATCATCCAAACATCCAAAATCCCTCCAATAAAAATTCAATACTTTCATTTACCCTGTAACTCTAGTTGATCTTTAGAGCCTAATTCCTTCCCTATGGGATCGATATCTTTTAAAACTACATCGAAACTGTATACTTGCAGTGGTCACCATCTTTCTATTTTAATAAGCATATTGACAACACCTGTTCATATTTTAACTTTTATCTTATCAGTAGAGAAGTGGGGAGCAGGGTTTTTTGCTTCATTATAGAATATAAGCCTTGGGAATTAATTGAGACAAACCTTGTGATCAAGCACAGTAGCATACAGCATACTGAATGTCTGGCCTACTAGCAGTGAGATAAAGAAGAGAACAAATGATTCCTCAATAGATTTTTCTGTCCACAAGTTTTCCAGCTTCATCTTTACTCAGGATAGTAGCAATGGCTGTGAGAGTGGACAATGGCTTCGGATGCTCCATGTCAAATTTCTTCAGGACTTCTCTAGCATACTTAGCCTAACTGATGAAAATTCAATCTTCAGTCTGCTTGATTTGAAGACCAAGAAAGAAATTGAGCTCTCCCATCATAGACATTTTGAACTCGCTCTTGATCTACTTGCTGAACACCTTGCACAGCTTCTCATCAGTTGCTCCAAATATGATATCATCAATGTATATTTGGACTAGAAACACATCTTCCATTCTTCGCTTGATAAACAGAGTCGTATCTGCTTTTCCTCTTTCATATCCTTTGTTGATCAAGAAATTGGTCAGCCTTTCATACCAAGCTTTAGAAGCCTGCTTCAATCAACAAAGAGCTTTCTTCAATTTGAAGACATGCTCAGGATTATTCGGATCTTCAAAACTAGGAGGCTTGCGAGCATAGACTTCTTCTTGAATGAATCCATTTAGAAATGCACTCTTGAAATCCATTTGAAACAATTTGAAGTTCGTATGAGATGTGAAAGCACACATAATTTGAATTGTTTCAAGCTGGGCTACAGGAGCATAAGTCTCGTCATAATCGAAGCATTCTTGCTGATTATAGCCTTGCGCAACAAGCTTAGCTATGTTCCTGACAATAGAGCCATCTTCATCTAGCTTGTTCTTGAAAACCCAATCAGTTCCATTGATAGATTTCCATTTAGGCTTAGGAACTAGATCCCAAACATCATTATACTTAAACTTATCCAATTTCTCTTGCATTGCGATCATCCAATAAGCATCTCCTTCTTCAACTTCAAATTTCTTGGGTTCGATCAATGATATAAAGCTGGATGACTCATTATCCTGCTTAGTTGACCTTGCATCATCATTGGATTATGAACATCATCAACTATGCTATCTAGCGAATGGTTGTGATGCACTCTAATCTCTCTTGGAAGACTCGGATCAACCGATGAAGGATCGATAATGGGATGCTAAGGTGGAGATTGATCTTCGCCATCATTGAAGTTGATAGAAAGATATTGATCATCATTGACTTCCTTAGCTTCATGTTCTTGTGCTGAGTTAGGTAGCACAGAGAGTGGCATAGTGAGTGAATTTTCTTGTTGGGGTACTCCTTCATCTTCATCCAATGGATGTCTATCTACATTGTTAGTTTCATCGAAATCTACATGCATAGACTCCTCTAATAGGCCAATTCTTTTAACATATATTCTATATGCCCTATAGTTAGTTGAGTATCTAAGAAAGATACCTTCATCAGACTTAGGATCAAACTTACCTAACTGCTCCTTGGTGTTAAGAATAAAGCACTTAAAACCAAATGATTTGAGATGACTAATCTTAGGCTTGCACCCTCACCAAAGTTCAAGGGGTTTCTTCTCAAGAATTGGGCGAATTAAAACCTGATTCAAGATATAACAGGCAGTGTTAACAGCTTCTCCCAAAAAGTACTTCGGTATATTGTTATCACCCAGCATGGCCAAGCCATTTCAACTATGGTTCTATTCTTCCTTTCTAAAACCCCATTTTGTTGAGGCGTATAGTGAGAAGGGAAGTTGTTGTCAATGCCATGCGCTGAAAAGAATTCTTCAAAATGAAAATTCTAGAATTCACGTCCATGATCACTTCGATTCAATTAATTTTAGTTCCTATTTTGTTCATTATCTGGTTATTGAACTTGATAAAAGATTCATATGTCTCGTCTTTTTTACTCAGCAAGACTACCCAAGTAAATCTTGTGAAGTCATCCACAACCACTAACGAAAATCTCTTACCACCCATGCTCATTGGGTGAACTGGGCCGAGAAGATCCAGGTGGAGGATCTCCAACAGTCTCTTAGTTACTACATGATTGATTAACTTAAAAAATTTCTTAACTTACTTACCTAGCTGGTAAGTAAGCAGAGTTTATCCTTTTCAAAGCTGATGCTGGGTTACCCCACTCCTTTGGGTGTACGAACTCTTGCTAATGCACTCCCTTTCATCTTTCTATAGCAAAGATCAAAAGATCGTAGTGTGTCTACTAGCAAGTTACGAGGGAAAGAGTTAATAGACGACAGTGAATGAGGAACGACGGAAATCTTTGTCCATAAGGATTTATTAAATTCCCATTTGGATAGAATGTTCATATTTATATGACCCAACCTTCTGTACCAAAGCCATGAATTATCCTCCTTAGATACAAGACACACATTAGTGGAGCTAGGGGATAAATCAATCATATATACATTATTGATTCGAGGAGAAAAGAGAATAATAGAATCAGTCTTATAGTTAATTATTGAACATCCTGTTGAGTTGAATGTAACCTTTCTGCTTTTTTCACAATGCTAAGCTACACTAAGCAAGTTGAACTTCAGACCTTTGACTAGAGAAAACTCTTCGATTGAAGGAGAGACACCGATAGTGCCACAACCCACAATCTTGCCTTTCTGGTTATCTCCAAAACTGACTCTTCCATTTCTTTTATGCTACAATGAGATGAACTGGCTTTCACCTCCCATCATATGCCTTGAGCATCCGCTATCCAAATACCACATTCCAGAGTCATTAGCGGATCTAAGGCTCACATGCAATATAGCTACATTTTCTTAGGTATCCATGCCTTTGAGCTGGGTCCTCCCTTGTTAGTAGTGCTTAAGTTTGACCAGTCGTACTTGTCATAATAAGATTTTTGTGCCTACATATTATTGTGGCATGTCCAGCTTTTCCACAAAAACCACATGCTATTTTTGCTCTAGGCTAGCTCACTTTCTTCTTTTTAGAGGAATTCATCCTCTTAGAATTGCGAGTTTGGTTATTGAGAGGTTGACTATTTGCTGGTGGAGGATACTACTTCTTCTTCAAAGCTGCTACCTCTATAGTTAACTCATCTAATTGCTTAATGAGCTTGTTGTTTGAACAATCTTGATACTCATCCTTTTCTTTGAACAATCTTGCTTAAGAAAGTGGATATCAAGAGATAAGGAAGAAACAATGTCTTCCAAATCTTCACTTCTCCTAACTAGCTCTTTGATGTTTTTCATCGACTTGTTAGTCAGTTTCATTACATCAAAGAGTGCCTGGGGTGAATTCGTCCATAGATAAGGGAATTTCAAAATGTACCTCAACTTGATGAGCTTTTCGCTTATTACGCTCAGCTTCAGAGTCAACAGTGGATTGATCTCTACTAGAGGTAGATGCTGATTTTTCACCCCTTTGATTTTTTATGGCCATAAGATAGAGGTTGGCTGAATTAGTTGCTTCTTCATCAGATGATGAGGATTCTTCTAAGTCGCTCCATGTGGCAGCAAGTGCCTCATTCTTCTTGTTGAACCTCTTCTTGAATCTATCCTTCTTCGCCTTAGAACAGCTAGATTGAATATGGCCTTTCTCTCCATAGCCAAATCACTTGATGTCTTTACTGTGTTCCTTCTTGGGTCCTTCCTCAGCTCCACACCGGTGCTGAGTTGACATGATTTTAGCAGGAAACTTCTTCTTATTGAACTTCCCATCCTTCTTCATGAGTTTTTATATGCGTGCTGAGTTGATATAAAAACTTATAAACTACTCAGCTTAGCTGACACAATTTATCTGCAATCTCTTGCTTAGTACTCTACTTAGCTTAGGATTGGTTTTTCAAGCAAAACACTTAACAAAGAGAGAATGATGAATGAGCTAGACACAGTAAAATCTAAAGCGGAAGTTCAGAACTTCGACACCTAAATTTTATCCTAGTTCAGCCCCGAGCCTACCTCCAGTCCCCGAATACCTTCTTCAAGCCTTAATCCACTAGTGTTCGTTCCTTACTTAGGAAGAGCAGCCTTTACAGCGATTAGACACAGTTTTTATAGAAAGTACCTTTCTTTCTAACTACCACTCAACTAAGATTGGGTACCCTTCCCACATTGACACTTAGATTTGAAAATGAAAGAGAACTAAATTCAACTTATAAAATTTTGAATCCTTACAATGTTAAATCTAAGTATTTGATACTCTCTATTACAAACTGATTTGAAATGATTGTTTACTGATTGCTTGAATTTGGAATTCTTAAAGCTGGGAGAAATTGCGCAGAGTTTCAGCTCTTAAAGAAATTCGAGGTGATTCACCAAGTTTGAATGTCTACTTCAGTCTTCTTTTTATACTTGAAGCTTTGCGAAGTAGCCATTGAAAACTATTCAAGGTCTGATCTTCAATTTCTCTTCTCTTCATATCTTTCGAATCTTCCTGTTAGAGACAGATTCTAGGGCATTTAGAGACAGAAAAATGAATGTTGAGGCGTGATAAAATTTCATTGACAAAATCTCGTTTATCTTTAAGCAAAATGGACTAAGAGAGAGGCCTGTGAAATGCAACGTGGAATCTTCAGATTGGTTTGCATTTGCTGATGCTTGCAGAGGCATGTGGAGACACTGAGAAATGGCGTATGTTAGAGAATTTCTTTTGCTTTGGACTTTAGTGAAGAATCTAGACATTACGTATTGACACCTTTTATCTTAAGAGAACCACTAGAAATCTTCTTTAATTTTAGCGCTTTTTAACATGAAAAGCAATTAAAAAATATTTTATCTCTAACAAAAATAGTTAGTACCACATGTGTCATTTAATTCTCTACGTGTCGAAGAAAATAGCTTTTAATAAGAGCTAACTTAGCATAGCTGAGTAGATATACTTCTAAACTATGTAGTACTTAGCAGAGACTCAGCTTTTCCCACACTAAGCCATAACTTAATTAAATACTCAGCAAACTGAGTTATTTTCCCTTAAACAAACTCAGTCAGCTTCATTCATTAAGAATATACTCAGTACTCAACTAATTTCACTATCCTAGTTAGTTTGCTATTTCCAAAACATTAAAGTATTGTGAGGTACTATTAACTTGGGTTCTACAGATGGCTTTTCGGGATTTTTATCATTGAATCACACAATTTTCGGTTATTCGGAGAGCTTCGAATAGGAGTATTCCTCACCACCAATTTATGTTAAATTACTCAAATAAATTAATTAAAAATAAAAAAATACATATATAAAAATATAAAAAAAATATATCAAAACCCAACTGGATTTCAGCAAGCCAAGCAAGCTCGCTGGAACTTCTAATGAGTCCCTCGTTGGAAATCCCAGTGAGGCTCACTGGGATTTCCAACAAGGCTCGCTCCTCATCAGAACTTCTTGACCCTTGCTGGAAAATTCCAGCGAGCCTGTTCTTTCTTATATATACGCGGACTTTTCATTTTCAATGGGACCCGAAATTTTAAGAAAAGAAATTGATTTTCTCGAGAGAATTACCCAGGAAATTTTACAAAAATATTTTCTGCTAAATCCTTCTGAAATATTCTCATCCAAAGCACTTTTGGATTCCGAACTTTACGATTTTCAAACTAATTTTTCCACCTTTTTTTAAAAAAATCCTCGGATATTCTTGGACATAAAACGAATTTAGAGTTCGAGTCTGATTATTTTTAGGATAAATAAACACTTATTTTCCATACTAAACCACAACTAAAAAAATGAAAGAGGAATGCTCCCAGGGATTATATAGATACGCCGAAGTAGATTCGCACCGAAGGGTAAGCCTTTGAGTTCTTAGAGTTGCTTTATCTCGTTCTCTTTTTCATGTTTTATTTTACTCTACATGTTTACCTACGAATAATTTCGCATTTTTATTATTTTGTAAACATTAATGTAATATTTTCATTCCTTTTTTTTCTGTTTCTTCTAATTGTTGAAGATACATGTTAGAATCCCCCCATGAAGGGAATTAAATCTATTTTCGGATAACAGACCTCACTTCTTACCATACAATTATTTACTAATTAAAAATGACCAACATATGTGTTAATAAAATGAATTGTTTTATTCAAAACAAGAATTTTAAACCGTCGATATTCTAATTAGGCCACACGGGTCTTACTAAAATCAAATCGAGCATACGTGTAAATATTCATGTTGTGTTATATACCCTGTGCTAACCTTTGTGGATGCAGATTAGATGTATGCCTAGGTTTTATTTTTCTTTGGGTATTGCAAATATTTTTATGAAAAAGTAATTAATAGATTAGGTGGGTGGTTGCATCTCCCGAGAGTTTGTAATTTGTTAATTTATCTTTCCTCATTTATTTACTTCTTTATGTATGGATTTACTACTTTCCACATGCACGTTAAATCATACACTATAAACTCGAAAACGACATAAGTGTAAATATGCACAATTAAGAAATTCGGTAATCTATAGATGTAATATAATGTGATCCAATAAGAAATAAGCAACTTCTTCCGAACCTAAATCTCCGTGTCTTAGTGGACCGTCCCCCGGACGTTATGCTTCACAGGACTTTAATTCCTAGAAGAGCTAATCCTGGTGGTGACTTTACACTAAGAGATGATGGATTTAGGTTTGACCAATGTAAAAATGTTTCTCGCTTTCTCTTTAAAACCTTTCCGAGTCCACAACCCGATGATATTTTACTTTCACAAAAACACCCCGGTGGACCGTGCCTTTAAACAGAGTGCTCTCGGCCCATCGCATTACATGTCGTCCGCTCACAGTTATGACTCTGTTAGGGATTTTGCTTAAACTTTTTTTTCAATGGTTTTAGTTTTTGGATAAGTGCCTAAAACTATTGATCATATTATTCCGTATTTTCTTAATTATGACATGTTCCTAATAACGCATTGCAATAGAGGGGATTATCCCATAAGTTTAAAGTACCCTATTACAGCAAAGCTTTCTCTTGTACTAATCTGCCTCACTGAGAAAAGATAGTACTTGAGCGAGTGGAGCACTTGTTGCCATATCGCATGTACCTCCCTCATTATAAACCATATGGGGAGAGGCTTGGAGTGTATTTTAGTGGAACAAGAACCTTCTACATCAACAACACAAAAGCAAGCCTCATGTAGATAAGCCATAGGCATTTTCCTTAGGGTGTTACCCAACAAACAATCATACATTATATTTTTCTTGTAGGTGCGCTCCTTAGTACCCCCGTGGTACTAAGATGAACCAAACTTAAGATAGAGACTAGCCAAAAACCCTACGCGTGGGAGTTGTATGGTTGGAAGATTGAACGTTGCATGCTATGTGCTACGTGTTTACTACTTATGATTGTACAAATGTCATGCTAACCACGAATCTTAATGCAAACACCTGAACGCACACACTCATAATGTTAACATAGTATTTTCTCATCATCATGATACCAAATCGGTGTCACATACACTTAAGATTAGATGATACTCGAGATAGTGTCATCCTAGGATAATATGAACCAATTAGAATCATGAAGCATCATTCACCCCAAATTGTGTGATGTCCACTTGACACCCGATACTTAGCCCATAAGGGGTAATAACATTTCCACCGCATTACCCATGAGATGTCTATTCGATATCTAAGTCACAGCTCACACGGGGAAATAATATATCCCACACATTACCTATGAGATGTCCACTTGATATCCAACTCATAGCCCACACAGGGCAATCACAAATACCACATAGCCCAAACAGAGAAAATACCTACCGAAACCATTTTTTTCCACATTACGTGATGTCCCGCTTACATCCGAACCTAAGCCTACATGGGGTAAATTTATTTTAAAAGTCCTAACTTACCAAATCTTCAAGGGTATACACTCGATACCCAAACCATTCACCCACACAAGGCAAATCGCACACCCTCAAAAGTGACACTAGCATCTGAAACTCTACCCTAATTGAGAAAAATAACCAAATCATTCAATAGCTACATAAGTTGGTTATTTTCATCAGAATATGTCGCACTACTTATCCAAAATAATTTTGACCTCCTCATTCCATGAGACCTAGTCATTTCGAAATCTCAAATTATTGACCTATCACCACATGGTAATTTGGTCACCTCATATACTCCATTCACGTTATGATGTCACATAGACATCATACAGACCTCAAGTCCATCCACTAGGGGTTGGATTTTCATCTTCACCTATTGTCATTTTATCTAACGACTAATTGGTTTGTTTTTAATGGATTGACAAACACATTATGCATCTCACATCACGATATGCTAACCCGTTGTGAATGCATCCATAATATTAAACATCTCATGCATTTTCCACATCATGAATCATGTCATAATTCCCAAATGCATGGTCTGTTCTTCTGCTTGTGTATCTTAGCTTGGAAAAAGCATGCTCACCGCTTGGTCCACATCTCTCCGATCGTGGCTAATCTCGAGGGGGTTTCATACACTGACTCAAGTAAAGACTCAGGTTCAGATTTGGATTCAGTTCAATGAGCAACTTTGAATCTTGATAACATGACCAATCCATAAGATGGAGTTGCGGAGGAGGATCACCCCTCCCTTACGAGACAGAATTCTCAATAGACACATCAATCGTTGGTGAGAGTCAAGATTGTAGATGCCTTGAATACCTTTGCCAACAGCGCACAACTAGCATCACTTATTCGCTAGTATGTTGGAAGGGTTCATGATGTGGTGTCCAACCCGAAGGCCACCCTTAATCATGGCGGTCTGACAAGTCAGCCAAGAACAGGGGGGCCTTCTACCTCACATGTGGTGTACCCAAATCCTACTACCTTTTATCAGTTCGGGGAAGGACAAAGTTAGTTGAAATAGAACCAAGCTCAGATTGGGTAGCCAGCGAGAATATAACTTCACCAATCCTTTCCAGAATCAATTTCTCCTAAGGCAGCCTACTCAGCCAATGTTCGCACTAAGACCTTTTCATCATGGAGAAACCCAACAATGTATTCCTAATTGGAGTGTGCCATTTTCCTCGCAATTCTAAGCTACCCCTAAGCTACCCAATTTTGTGGCATTTCTCCAGGGGTAATATGGCTTTTATCCAAGCATTGGGAATGCCATCCTCCAGCAAACAAGGCATGGTGTAATTGTGGCAACAATTCATGGCCACTCATGGTGGCCATCTCATGAACACAACAATCGGGAATGAAGATAGCTTGCCACCCAACTTCACAATGCCACAGTTTGAGAAGTATCTGGGCTCTGGAGATGACCCATGTACTGACCTAACGCATTACCAAACAGTGATGAGGGCATTAAGGGTAAACAAACGGATGATGGCTAAGCTTTTCATCTTCATCTTGGGTCACCCGGTCAGTGAGTGGTACAACCACCTTCCTCTGGACGTAGCTACTGATTAGAATAGTCTTACTCAGGTTATGATAGGGCATTATGGTTTTAACACTCAAATGGAAACCACGATGTTACATCTAGAGGCTATAAGGCAAGAGCAAGGCGAGAGCTTCAAATCTTGCTATGGGCTTTGGATGGCCACAGAGGTTTGGCTTCGAGCGCGTTTTACCCTACCGAAAATGATAACCAAGCTTTTAGATGGGCCACTACCATCTCACAGAAACAATTTTGGGTCGGACATCTTTTCAAACTATCAAGAAGTGTTAGAGAAGGTAGATAGGATGGAACACTTTGAATCCATGGACAAATTTATGGGGTGCTAGTGCTGGAAGATAACCACATGATGATGTAATAAATTAGTTCTTTTTAGCAACTTTGCCCACAAGGCTTTTGAATTTTTGAATAAATTGAACTTTGTTTACTTGCTTTATATTCCATTGATGGTATCATGCATTCTCATAAGCATATACATAATGTTTTTAGCACATGTGAGACATCATGTCATAAAATTATTTGACTATAAATAGATTCCCCATTACAATAAGTTCAAATGATTTGACTCTTGAGGGAAAGTGAGAGACAAACACATGTGCTTAAACAATGCATGATAGCATTTGCTTCATCCTATAAAGCTATAAGATTGATGGAAAGATCTCCAAGCATGAAATGTCCAGTGAAATTAAGTGCACCCAAAATGGTCAAACAATCTGCGCAATGGGCTTACATAATGCCAATAACACAAAGAAGGGGTCAGACTAGTAAGCACATCAACAACTCCTTCAGACGGCTCACCAACACTTATGGGCTAATCATTTAATTGTTGAGGGAACATCATTAAATATAAATTGTTCACCCTTGATGAATCAAGCTACACTTGATACACCTAAGGGGTCCAAGGCCTCTGACCCCAATAATGTCACCTATCCTTGGAGTATAATTGAATTCATAAGGAAGCATTGATGATTAAGTACGAGTAATCATCACCATAGACACATCAAGCTAGCAGCACAAGTACTAGCTAATTGATCAGAAACATTGAACAAGACAACAACTTAAATCGTACACATGGATAGCAGTCGATCTATCAAATCAACCAAATCTTTCACAATTGCTTTCATGCATAGGTACAAGAAATAAACTTGTAAAATGTAGCACCAGTAAAAAAAGAAATTAGCCTTACAATTAACAATCGGTTAGTTGAGCAAAAATTAGGGACTCTTTTCAAAATAGAAAAAGAATAGTCCCCTGAGTTGAAAACCCGAAAAGGGCATCTTAGGAAAAACTTAGGACATCGAGAGAAAAGCAAACACATTAGTTAGAAAACCTGAAAGGGCTAATCAATGGAAGGAGTCAAATCATTTGAAACATTTATACCCTTGTTAAGTTCATCAATGAATTGTCATTTTTGCTGAATCTTTATGCATATGCTTATTTTGATTGCCTGCATGCCAATGTTAAAATGTCGCAAGTAAACATCCAAAATATGAAAAATAATTATGAGTTTGCTAGATTGAAAACCTGAAAGGGCGATCCAGGTAAAAATTACGACAAGGTTCGATAGATTGAAAACCCGTAAGGGCGGTTTATGTAAAAATTAGAAAGAAATAAATATCAAATTTATCATCCGTAGAATGACACAGATAATCATTTAGGACGAATATCTTATGATCAGGTAAGAGGCTTCCAAACTATCAAAGTCAGCATCGCCAACACATTTCAGCATCAAAGACTCATCTAGACCTTCCTCAAACTAGACCCAAGCTCTGAAGTCGAATCTGATTCAACGAACCATGGTCATCACTCCGAGGGAGTCATCCATGGAATCCCTTACGAGAAAAATCCTAGGGGCACTCAAGCACAAGCACAAGAGAAGGCTCTCTAATGAATGAAGCCCACAATACCTATAATAGATGAACATACATCATGTGATAAATATTGTCCATGCATAAAATCATACATACATTACATACGCACCATGTCATTTACAGGTTAATACGATGCCAAATTGGAGCAATACCATCCCGGTAAACAAGAAACTCTACCTCCACTTGAGGAATATGCAAACACAAAGAAAGATGATGGCCCACTTAAGCCTAAAGTCAATTCAATCCTACTTAGGCCTCGTTCAAGCAACATTGTAACATTAAAAAAGCCTTCTAAAATAACAGAGTGACCTTTGGGACATCCCCGAGTTTCCATTAAACTCTTTTATTCATCATGTTTTAGTTTTTTGATTGAAGGGGCAAAAATTTTTTCTTCTCATAAACTCAATCAAATAATTAAAACATTCATCATAAATTGTACTAACATTACACTTCTTCTCAGATTTGTCACAGGAAACAAGTCAACATCCTACTAACGAAAATCAAAGAAGGAAATGGTTATCTCGATGACTGAAGAAAGAAACAATCTCATCCACCAACCGAAGAAAGAAGCATTTGGATATCCCTCCACCAGGGGTTGCTATTGAAATGGATTCAGGCACTCTGCTCCGGAAATTCCAAAAGACCAATAGAAGGTCAACACACAAAGGGAATACAAAGACCACAATCAAAGAAAGAAACGGTTGCTAACTACTAAAGGGACGTCACAGAAAGATACGGTCGACCCGCTCACAAGGGGCATCAAACACAAAGGGATTTCAAAGAAAGAAACGGGCAATCCCGTGAGGGCACTATGCCCAAAAAGAAGGCCCATGTCATCATCGATCAGGGATAAAGAAGTCACCAACCACACCGGTCAGGTATATTCTCAATCCCTCCGCTCAATTTCATGTGATTATATTGGTAATACAACCAACAATGATCACATGAGGGGAAGCTATGAGCATGGGATTTTGTACCAACTCATGCATTCAATTATGATGGCTTTTCAAGATTTTTATCCTTGAATCATATAGTTTTCGATTATTCGGAGAGCTTTAAATGGTAGTATTCCTCATCACCAATTTTTGTAAAATTAGACTTTAATAAATTAATTAAAAAATAAAAAACTACATTTATAAAAAAAATATATCAGACCCAACGAGGCTGGGCTCACCGGAAAATTATAGCGAGCCCTTTTTTCCTATATATATAGGGTCTTTTTTCATTTTCAATGGAACCTGAAATTTAGAAAAAAAAGATTTTCTAGAGAGAACAACCTGGGAAATTTTACAAAAATATTTTTTCTAAGTCCTTCAGAAATATACGGATCCAAAGCATGTTTGGATTCCGAACATTACGATTTTCAAACCAATTTTTCTACCTTATTTTTCTTAAGAAATCCTCATATATTCTCGGATCTAAAACAAATTTAGAGTCCGAGTCTAATTACTTTTAGGATACATAAACACTTATTTTCCACACCAAACCACAGCTATAAAATAATGAAAGAGGAACGCTCCCGGGGATCAAACAGAAATGTCAAAATGGATTCGCACTGAAAGGGTAAGCCTTTGAGTTCCTAGAGTTTCCTTATCTCGTGCTCATTTTCATGTTTTATTTTACCCCGCATGTTGACCTAGTAACAATTTCTCTTTTTTATTATTTTGTAAACATTAATGTATTATTTTCATTCCTTCTTCTTCTGTTTCTTCTAATTGTTGAAGATACATGTTAGAATCCCCCCACGAAGGGAATTAAATTTATTCCAGGATAACAGACCTCACTTCTTTCCATGCGATCATTTTCACTAATTAAAAATGACAAACATACGTGTTAATAAAATGAATTGTTTTATTCAAAACAATAATTTTAAACCGTCGATATTTTAATTAGGCCACAAGGGCCTCGCCAAAATCAAATCAAGCATACGTGTACATATTCATATTGAGTTATATACCTTGTGCTAACCTTTGTGGATGCAGGTTAGATGTATGCCTAGGTTTTATTTTCCTTCGGGTATTGCAAATATTTTTATGAAAATGTAATTAATAGATTAGGCTGGTGGTTACATCCCTTGAGGTTTTGTAATTTGTTAATTTATCTTTCCACATTTATTTACTACTTTATGTATGGATTTACTGTTTTCCGCATGCACGTTAAATCATACACTATAAACTCGAAAATGACATAAGTGCGAATATGCACAGTTAAGAAATATGATTTCTGTAGATCTAATAAAATGTGATCCAATAAGAAATAAGCAACTTATCCCGAACCCAAATCTCTTTGTCTTAGTGGGCCATACCCCAGACGTTAAGCCTCACAGGACTTTAATTCTTGGAAGAGCTAATCCTGGTGGCGACTCTACACTACAAGATGGTGGATTTGGGTTTGACCAATCTAAAAATGTTTCCTGCTTTCTCTTTAAAACCTTTCCGGGTCCAATACCCGGTGATATTTTACTTTCACAAAAACACCTCGGTGGACCACACCATAGAATAAAGTGCTCTCAGCCCATCGCATTCCATATCATTCTCTGATATCAACGAAGCTGAGTAGTTTATAGTTTTTAGATTATACTCAGCTCACTTTACTCAGCACGCATATAAAAACTGAACTTGGTTATAAAATCAAAAAGTAACCAAGTAAGTGCATTCACCCCCCTCTACTATGTTTAACAAACTATTTCGGACCAACAAGTTTTATAAACCTATAAGCATCTATCAAAAGTTTTGAATTTAGATTATGTCAATCATGCCATGCTTAGGAGATCTTTCAGGGTTAAACTTAAGTTTTGAAATTTTGTCATGTAATAAAGCTAATTACCCATGTCCATCATACCATATTCATTAAAATGTTGGTCATGCTTAACTTGAGTTAATGGATTTGTTCTTCTACTAGATTTTGATCTGTAGGGATGTATTCCAAGCTTATATCTATCTAGCAACTATCTCTTGTATGAAATGGTACTTTCTAAGTACATGTCTATTTCTCTGACAATGCCATGGTTCCATTGCTTGAGTAATAGCCCCATTGTTATCGTAATATGCCACTATTAGATTTTCAATGATGGAAACCACACCGAGATCACCAATAAATCCCTTTAGCTAGAAAGCTTTCTTTGTTGCTTCAAAAGTAACTATGTACTCATATTCAAAGGTTAAATCAAAAGTCGTATCTTGTTTGAAACTTTTCCAAATAACTACCCCTCTATTTAACATAATCACATTGAAATTTGCTCATGACACTCAAAGCATGTGAGAAGTCTTATCGAGTGCATACAATAGCATACATGATGGATCCTATTATCAAAGCATAGGGAATGCCATTCATGTGCTGTATCTCCTCTTGTATTCTCGAACATTTAGATTTAGAAAGGTTAATCCCATGAGACATGAGAAGATAACCCTTTCTTGAATGCTCAAGGTTAAATCTAGCCAAAACCTTTTCTATGTATGTACTTTGAGAAAGACCTAGCAGCCTTTTGGATCTATAATGGTAGATCTTTATACCAAGTATAAAAGCTACTTCTCTAAGGTCTTTCATGGAGTACTTAGATGACAACCATGACTTAACTATTTGAAGTAAAGGAACATCATTTCTAATCAATAATATGTCTTCGACATATAATACAAGAAAAATGATTGCACTCCCACTAACCTTCTTATATAGGCAGGGTTCATTATAGTTTAGCCCAAAAATAATTTCTTGGATTGTCTCGTCAAACCAAATATTACAACTCCTTGATGATTGCTTAAGTCCATAAATGGACCTTTGCAATTTACACACCTTCGAGCCATCTTGAGATGTAAAACCTTCAAGTTGTATCATAAATACATCCCTATTGAGGTTCCCTTTAAGAAACATGGTTTTTACATCCATCTGCTACATCTCGTAATCATAATGAGCAGCGATGGCAAGGAGTATTCTGATAGACTTTAGCATGGCCATTGGTGAAAAGGTTTCTTCATAGTTAATACTTTCTTTCTAATTATAACCCTTTGCAACTACTTACCTTATAGGTAACTACATTACTATCCATGTCAGTTTTCCTTTTGATAACCCACTTGCATCCTATGGGCTTAGTCCCACTTCGAGCATCAACCAAGTTCAAGATTTGATTTTCGTACATGGAGTTCAACTCTGACTTCATAGCTGTAAACTATTTCTTAGACTCTAAGCCTTTCGTTACTTCCTTATAAGTGTTTGGCTTCATATTCCATGAGAATGATGTGCTTATCATCATTTATGAAATAGCCATATCTCTTAGGAATGATTGGAGCCCTACCTAACTTACGCAATTTTGGTATTGTAATAGGTTGTTCCATGCTTACACTTTCTTATGTAATTAGTTGATTATCTTTTTGATCTTCTTGAGCATCCAGCTCAAGATTGCTCCCACTAGCTTTCACAAGTATGTGTTCCATCTCGAGGAACTGAGCAATCTAGAAACAATTACCTTTTATTCCTTGGGATCGTAAAAGATGTAACCATAGTCTCTTTAGGGTAACCTACAAACAGACACTTATCAAACTTAGAACCTAGCTTATCTAAATTTAGTCCTTTTAACATAAGCAAGACTGAGCACTCATATGAGAAAGAGTTGGTTTCTTACCATACCACCTTTCGTATGACATTTGATCAACTGATTGTGAGGGTACTCTGTTTAAAATACAAACTATAATCTTAAGTGCATAACCCTATAAGGATCTGCTAAGTTCTTCTTGGCTCATCATGGACCAAACCATATGAAGTAAGGTTTTATTCCTCCTTTTTGACACTCAATTGTGTTGGGGTGTATAAGAAGGTGTCCATTGGGATAAAATACCATTATACCATAGATAATCTTGACACTCTTGGCTCATGTATTCACCTCCTTGATCTGATTCAAAGGGTCTTGATACTTTTTCTAAGCTATTTCTCTACTTCGATTTTGAATTCTTTGAATTTCTCAAAATATTCAAACTTGTACCTCATAAGGTACATATACCCATATCGTGAGTAAGTATACCAAACCATCAAGTGTTTTAAAACTCATTGGACCACATACATGGGAGTTTATTATTTCCAAAGTGCTTATTCCATGATGACCTTTCCTTTGAAAGGTTTCTTTGTCATCTTCCCTTTTAAACAAGGTTCACACTCCATATAGGGTTCCCATTCCATTGGGCCCAAGTCACAAGTATGAAGATTTCTCATTATTTAATTTCGATTTCTTAGCAACATTAATATTTAGAGTCTCATTTTGAGTATCTAGAACATAAATGACATTCAAACACATTCTACAAGCATAAAGAACATTAGCGAGTTAAATTTGACATTCATTATTGGAAAATAAAACTTCAATTCCCTCTGTTACTGAACACATAACATAAATTATATTCTTAGTAACGATAGAAATGTAATAGCAATTGCTCAAAACTAAAACCAGGAAACTAGGTAAATGAAGGCTATATGCCCCTATGACTGTTGCAGCTCCTCATGCTCCATTTCCAACTCTTAGATCTATTTCCCTGTTTGCTAGCCTCATATTATTCTACAACCCCTACATAGAAGAACAAGTATGATTACCAAAACTATTACCCAATACCCATGTACTCTCATAAGGAACTTTAGGGAAACTCTCTATCATGAACATACCTAAAGTATATGCCTCATTTGGATTCTTCTTCACTTATTCGGAAATCTGAGCTTTTAACTCACATTTCAACTTAGCATTTTTCATGATTCTCCTCTTAACTTTGAAACCTCTTAACTTCCTTATCATTTGGACCTCGATAACAAGATGATTTTCAAGTTTTTTCTAAATTGACTATCATAATGATCCATTAAATCTACCATCTTGGAAATATTACAATATTCCCTAATGTCATAGAAATCTATTTTGAAATAATCATACCTTTTTCATAGACCTTTCAATATAATATTTTTCAAGTCTACTAGATCATAAGTAATTCTCAACTTTCTCAACTATCTTAAATTATCATAAATAGTCATGGTAAACTTGACCGCTGAGGTGTCAGCCCTTAGACTTACAAACAACATGAATCTCTCTACTTCATTTATCATAACAAGTTGTATAACTATAGACTCTATGTTAATGTCTCTGCATAGATCCTTATACTTTGGAAGTATTAAATTAACCATAAAATTCTTTACAAACTCATAGTCTTTTTATGCTTCACATATTCATCTATTTAGTAAATGAAAGGATCTTCTCCGAGGAGTTTGGGATATAGATTATCCAATACATAATCCAAAGAAAGACATTTCAAAAACATTGTCACAATCTTGAACCACTCATGAAATTATCTCCCAAAAAAATTTTGTTATCAGAAAAACTCTTTATTGTTCATTGTTCAACCTAGATATAAGATAGAAATTGTTCCGACATTAATATATGTACATGCATTTACTATAAGGTCTTTAATTAAACACATATTTCCTAAAAATATTTATCGACATTTCAATAGCCCCTTCTATTAAATTCAGGAAACATAGTGAAACTATTTTCCTAAGGTTGCATCCATAACTCATCTAAGGTGACCCCCGCTATAGCAGGTTAAGCCATAATAGACTGCCATGGTAGGAACCCGTCTATTTGCATTTCATGCAATTGTTAATCCATTTGAGTTCTCTTTCCCGAGATGTGCGTTCCCAATTGTACAACTACTCAAATGCATCTCCAATAAGACATTAGCTTCAATAATATGAATAACTAACCTAGTTTGGTTATTTCTTTAACCCCATCTAGTCTCATGGTCAAACATATGTTAAGGGAAGGCATGTTGTACATGTTCTTACATCTATTAATATGGTTCGTATCAGAGATTTATGATAAGAAGACTATTTATTACCTTAATATTATTATTGGAAATTCATTGGTGCAGCTAGTCTCACCCTACTCTAGGATTTCATGATGGATATGTTTATGATAACTATAATTCTGGGTTATAGGGAATTATTAATCTAAGGGATCATTACTAATACTAGTTCATTATATTCATTCCACTATGCCAAGGCTCTATATAGCATGAAAAACAAATAAGGTCATGTTTAAGTTCTTGTACCTGTTAGACATGATGTATGCCATAGAGACAATTAGATATATCTTTATTAGTTATAATGTACAAATAGTTAAAAGATTATTGTTATCAATAATAAAGAGATATTTGTTGTTTATCGATGTATATTTAAATTATGTATCTTACTGGTATCATATATATATATATATGTGTGTGTGTGTGTGTGTGTGTGTGTGTGTGTGTGTGTGTGTGTTATTATGTATATGAACATTGATAAAGCAAGGTCCATGACTAATTCATAGCATGAAAGTGCGTGGACATAATAGGAGATATGTGGTGTGAGAACTACACACACATGTTACTATATATAGTCTAAATATCCCTAGTCATAGTTTCATTGAGGCTAGACATCAATGAAATGGACATACTAGCTTGTGTAGGCTTACTCATTAGATTAGATCCAAGTAGTCGATCTCACAAGCTGAAGGTGGTACCTTGAGTTAACACATGGATGTATTTAGGTAATACATTGGAGATCACTATAAGATAAACACTCATAAATAACTATATCCATGTGTTGGTGTCACGTCTTATATCAATAACTACTTTGGGTCATACTTATTCATACCTTGGCAATCAGGATGATACAGGTGATTACGGGTATAGTGATGATCACTCGTTAGTAAGCCGAGTAGTCGAGATTAGATCCATTGCTCCTAAAATATTGATATAATGGGACATGTACCTTAAGGACTCTTGTTGAAGAGACACACTCATAAACCTCTTATCAGAGTGTATGATTGATAGAACAAGTTTCTAGTCAATCTTGATACATAATGGCGGGTGGTGTTCTTCGTGAACAAGTCTAATTCCAGGATAGCTACAGATATTACAGGAGCTAACACTTAATCCGAGCTCAATAAACTGGATAATACTTAACATGATGGAAGGAGTGTATTGTATTAGTTACTATTGTAGAACTGGATCAAGTCAAAAGCACGTGACGTTTTGAGTACCATGGGATCATACGCCTTTGCTAGAAAGCCCATTTCATCATCTATAGTTATCGGGTTCCATTTAGTCTTGAACACTATGCTTAAAGGTTCCTAGATGGGAAGCTAAGTTTAGGTTAACCCTTAGCGGCTCTATACTTTGGGATCCTATGAGGTCACATACTTTGGGTCTTTACTGGACTAAGTAAAGAACTTATCGAGTGGGTCTATACCGATAATAAAAGGGAAAATGTCAAACTCAATTGGATGTATTTTGGCTTGACTAAAATATCGGAAAGAAAGGGGAAAACCGAACTAGTGTGCCATAAGTGGATCGTGCGAGAAATCTCGCAAGAGTCCGAGAGGTAAGCCCACACGAGCGCTTGATGCATTTGTGGGCTAGCAAGCACTGCTTAGTAGAGCTTGCTGGAAAGCCAGTCACTGCTTGCAGAGGCCTACGAGGCTTACCGCATGCAACCCTTCAAGAAATCTTGCAAGATTGGGCTGCTAGGGGATTGTGAGATTTCTTGCAAAGCCCGCAGCATGCAAGGTAAGCCCATACAAGGGGCTTACCTTGTGTGGAAAGCTGCTCTGTGAGTTTGGGATTAGTGAAAAACACTAATCCCACATCAGTTTGGGGGAGAAATTTTTCCCCCTTTTAGGTATGAATAGCCTTCCCCCCCTCTTTTAAAATATTTCAGCTCAGTCTTGCTTCTGAGTTTTGACATCTTTTCTTCCCGAGCCTTTTGCGAGATCCCCCATGAGTATCCCCAATGTCATAAGAATTTTTTAGAGGCTCATTCATATTTTGAAGAGAGCCTTCTAAGTTATATGTTCGGGTTGGTCTTCGAGTGGTCTAGTAGTTGTGTACTAGAGGGTTCTTCCTTAATGGGAGGTTTTGGTCACTGAAAATCCATGTGGATCAATCATAGAGACCATCCTAGATTGGAGGTTAGTGCTAACAAAGTGTTGTCCATTTATTCTTAGGGAGCCGCACTAAAGGGCATCAACTGGTAATGCTCTTAACTTATATGTTTGCTTTCTTTAATTAAGTTTTATAAACCTATGAGCATCTGTGGAATGTTTCAACTTAGATTATATCAATCATGGTATGATTAAGAGTTCCTTTAGGATTAATTTTAAGTTTTGAAATTTCGCATTACAAGTTTGCATGTTCAATTACTGTCTTGATTAACTAGTAGTGGTATCAGAGTCTTCCTTATGCTATTCATGATTGATGATAATGTGTTGAAATGATATTTTCTATGAATTGATTAAAGTATGCTATGCATGACTTAGGTTTAAATTCTTGTAATAGAAAATGATGTGATAACTAGATTAAGGTTTTTCTCAAACTTAGTATAGGTGATTATCATATAAATTAACAATTTTTTACTAAACGTGTAAATGATTTAAATTGAGGGTCGTCCAGTACTTTACTCGAGTAAAAGAACGAAATCTTTAAATCATAATTGTCTGTGGTATAATGAATCGGAAGTGCATGTGGTTATTTTAGCAAGGATTGGACTTTACTTCTCATTTACTTTAAGGGGGCCTCTCCTACATAGAAATCTCCATCGGTATTAGATTCACGCGTACCCAAGTGACTTTCATTACTTAGATGATTTCTAGTATGGGAATTGTATTCCACATATGGTTTACAGCCGTGGTTTAAGTTGTTAAATTAAAATTTATGGACATAGGTGCAAGAACTTAAACATGGACCTTCTTTGTTTTGCATATTATGTGAAGTCTTAGCATAATGGAATGATTATGATGTACCAGTCTTGAGCATGTTCCCTTAGATTAATAATTCCAAATAGCCCGGAATTATTATTATCATAATCATATCCATCGTATAAGACCTAGATTAGGGCGAGACCAACTACACCAATAAAATCCCTACAACAATATTAAAGCGATAAATAATCTTCCTGTTATAAGTCATGATAAGAACCTTATTAACAGATGTAAGGACATGTACAACATGCTTTCTCTTAACATGTATTTAGTCATGAGACTAGATGTGGTTAATGCCTTAACCAAAATTGGTTAGTTGTCCATGTTAGTGGAGCTAATGCCAGGTTGAAGACCTATTTGAGGAGTGGTACAATTAGGTATGCACGTCTCGAGAATGAGAACTCAAATGGAGTAGTAATTGCATGGAATGGAAATGAACGGTTCCATCCATGGTTATATTGTTATGGCTTAACCTGCTATAGCGGGGATCATGATGAATGGCTAGGGACATATAGCCTTCGTTTTCCTAGTGGCCTTGTTTTAGTTCTGAACAATTGCTATATATTCCTACTATCACTAAGAATATTATTTCTGTTGCGCATTTAGCAATAGATGAATTTGAAATTTTATTTTCCAATAATAATTGTCAAATTTGACGTGATAATGTTCTTTATGCTTATGGAATATGTGTTTATCGCATTTATGTTGTAGATACTAAAACTGAAATTATAAATATGAACATAGTTAAGAAATCAAAGTTAGATAATGAGAAATCCTCATACATATGGCATTGTCATCTAGGCTATATAAATGAGATTTGCTTAACGAAGTTACACAAATGTGGTGACTTGAGGCCAATGGAATGGGAATCCTATGAGGCATGAAAACCTTATTTAAAGGGTAAGATGACTAAGAAACCTTTCAAAGGAAAGGGTCAATGTGCTATAAGTACTTTGGAAATAATACATTCTGATGTATGTAGTCTAATGCATGTTAAGACACATGAGGGTTTCATCTACTTCATAACCTTTATCGATGATTACTCGCTATATGGTTATTTTTACCTAATGAGGCACAAGTCTGAAAGTTTTGAGAAATTCAAAGAATAAAGAATCGAAGTAGAGAAATAACATGGGAAAAGTATCAAGACCCTTCGATATGATCGAGACGTTGAATACTTAAGCCAAAAGTTTTAGGACTATCAAAGGGATAATGGTATTTATCCCAATAGACACCTCCTTATACACCCCAACAGAATCGAAGGTTTGAAAGGAGAAATCAAATCCTACTCGATATGGTTCGGTCCATTATGAGCTAAGTAGAACTCAGTTAATCCTTTTGGTGTTATGCACTTGAGAGTGCAATTTATAATCTAAACAGAGTGCCCTCGAAATCAGTTGATCAAACACCATACAAAATGTGGTACGGTAAGAAACAAACTCTTTCTCACCTGAGAGTTTGGGGATTTCCTACTTATGTAAAGAGGATAAGTTCAGATAAGCTGGGTGCTAAGTCTGACATGTGTCTTTTTATAGTTACCCTAAGGAGACTATGGGTTATACCTTTTATGATCCCATGGAGAAAAAGGTACTTGTTTTTAGAAATGCTCAATTGTGAAAGTTAATGGGAGTAATCTTGAGTTAGGCACCCAAGAAGATCAAACAAACTATCAACTTATTGTTCCCAAACTTGTTTTACAAGAAAGTGTAAGCATGGAACAACCTATTATAACATCGACATAACGTAGGTCAGGTCATACTCCAATCGCTCCCGAGCAATACTGTTATTTCATCAATGATGATAAACATATCTTCCTTATGGAAGATGATGAGCCCAAGACTTACAAGGAGGCAATGGAAGGCTTAGAGTTTGACAAGTGGTTTACAACCATGGGGTCAGAGATGGACTTCATGTATAAAATTCAAATTTGGAGCTTGGTTGATGCTCTAAGTAGGATTGAAACCATTGGATGCAAGTGGGGTTTCAAGTAGAAAATTGACATGGATGGTAATGTGATTACCTATAAGGCAAGGTTAAATGCAAAGGGTTATAATTAAAAGGAAGGTATTGACTATGATGAAACCTTTTCACTAGTAGCCATGTTAATATCTATTAGAATACTCATTACCATCGCTTCTCAAAATGATTATGATATGTAGCAGATGGATGTGAAAATAGTGTTCTTTAACAAGAACTTGGAGGATGTATATTTGATACAACCCAAAGGTTTTACATCCCAGGATGGCTCGATGGTATGCAAGTTGTAAAGGTCTATTTATAGACTTAAGCAAGCATTAAGGAGTTGGAATATTGGGTTTAACGAGACAATCCGAGAAATTGGTTTTGTGTCAAATGCTAGTGAGCCCTATGTATATAAGAAGGCTAGTGGGAGTAATCGTTTTCCTTGTATTATATGTCAGTGACATATTACTAATAAGAAATGATATTTATTTTCTTCAAATAGTAAAGTCATGGTTATCAAAGAAGTTCTTCATGAAAGACATTAGAGAAGCAACTTTTATACTAGGTATAAAGATCTATCGTGATAGATCCAAAAGGCTGCTAGGTCTTTCTCAAAGTACATACATAGATAAGGTTTTTGCTAGATTTAACCTAGAGCAGTCAAGAAAGGGTTATCTCCCAATGTCTAACGATATTAACCTTTCTAAATCTGAGTATCCGAGAACATAAGAGAAGAGACTATGCATGAATGGAATACCCTATGCTTCAATATAGGATCCATCATGTATGCTATGCACTCAGCTTAATGTCGCGTTGACCATCACGAGTAGATTTCAATCTAATCTAGTTGAGAAGCATTAGATGACCGTTGAAACTATACTTAAGTACGTACGTAAGACTAAGGATAAGTTTTCGGTATATGAAGAAGGTGATCTCTCTATAGAGGATGGGTATGAAGCACATAGGCAATTGGCTCTACAGTGGGAGATTGTTAGACATGATGTATGCCTTAGAGGTAATTAGGGTGATATATTTTAATTAATTATAATGTACAAATAGTTAAAAGATTATTGTTATCAATAATAAAGGCATCTTTATATATATGCGCATTGATACGACAAAGTCCATAACTACTTCATAGGGTAAAAGTGCAAGGACATTATGG
>CATIWQ010272319.1:0-11733 GCA_949673415.1 Euphorbia schlechtendalii | reverse complement strand
GGGGGAGATTGCGGCCCTCACATGAATGGCTTGGCCTTAGCAAAGAAAATCCAGCTGCAAGTTTATTTTTGGACCACCATGATAATCGATTGCATCTCTGAAACAAAGAAATGTCATGAATGCCAAATATATAGGGACATTAATCATTTGCCTTCGTCAGATCTTTAGAATCTTTTAACTCCTTAGACATTCTTGGCGTGGGGATTGATATTATTGGTGAGATCCAACCTTTCTCGACTAATGAGCATTCATTCATCGTTGTGGCGGTTAACTACTTCTCCAAGTGGTCAAAGGTTGAATCTTTCACCAATATAACCGCCAAGAAAATGGTCAAGTTCATTGAAAAGCACATCTTTGCGTGTTATGGGGTGCCTCATCATATTATGTTTGATAATGGTGTTTAGTTTCAAAGGGCAATGGCTAATTAGCACTATTTTAAAAATCTTCGCCTATGTTCTAATTTAAGGATCATCGCCCAATGCGCTTAATGCTTAAATCCCACCACCTAGCACCTAAGTCTCGCCTAGGCCTCGATTAATCCTCTCCTAGGCTTTTGGAGGCTTCGATCACCCACTAGAGCCTAGCATTTTTTAAACATTGCCAATTAGATTGAGAAATATGGAATCGAACATCACCGCTCTTCTCCTTATAAATCTTAAGCCAACGTGGTACTAGAAGAAGTGAACAAGTCGATCAAGAAAATTCTATCCAAGATGATGACCACTTACCATGATTAGGCAAATAAAGTTTTGTTTGTGTTTTGGGGCTACAAAACTAGTGTCCACACTCCAGCAGAATAAACTCCATTCTCATTAGTCTATGGGATGGAAGTAGTTTTCCCAATGGAAACCGAGATAAGATCCTTAAGGGTAGCCATGGAAGCTAGATTGAAGGAGTCAGATTGGAAAAAAGCCAAATTTGAGTAGTTAAACATGATTGATGAGCATCGCTTGAAGGCCCTTGAATACCTTCAGATGTATCAACAGCACATGGCAGGAGTTTACAAAAGCAAGTTTAAACACCAAAAGCAATCCTTGAAAGCGAGGAACTTGATCTTAAAACAATTGAAACCTCAAATTTGGGAAAGCCCATTCGTGATCAAGAAGGTCCTTAGCAAAGGAGCAGTCAAGGTAATGGACATGGATGGTAATGACTTCGTGAACCCCATCAACCAGGACTAGCTTTAGCATTATCACATTTAGGGAAAAGAATTAAATAATTGAAAATCAGCACTAAAATAAAAAATAAATATGTAGCGAACCTGTTAATTGTCTTTCTTCATACAATTGAGCAAAAATCAGAGTATTCTTTTGCTAAATAGTTCGTCAAAGTGAAAATCCAAAAAGGGCGCTTTGGGAAAAAATTAGGACAATGAGAGAAAACAGTCAATAGTCAACTTGAAAACCCAAAAGGGCAGGTTGGCAAAAGAGCTTAAATCATTGGATATTTTTGTACCCTAAATATTTTCATTCATAAAAATGTCATTATTGTTGGATCGTTATGTTTTTATTTATAATTGAATACATGTGTGTTGTGTTGAGAAACAACACAGGGACGCAAGACATTTTCATAAACAAAAAAAAATAAATAAAAAAAGGAAAAAAAAGAGATAGGTTAAAAATTCGAAAAGGATAGCTATGCAAGAAATGAGTCTGCTAGATTGAAAACCTGAAAGAGCGGTTCAAGCAAAAGTTAAGATAATGTTCGATAAATTGAAAACCTGCAAGGGCAGTCTATGCAAAAATTAGAACAGAACAAAAAAAAAGTATTCAATTCATCACATCTTTTCAAAATGGCAGAGGCCATCATTTATTTGTCCTAGGCACAAAGGGCAAGCATTGTCAAACTTCCTTTGGAACAAGGATCGTAACAATGGGAAGCAACTCACAAGCTTCAAGGCTCGATAAACAATGGATCAAGTCAAAAATAGTGTTAGCATCATTGACGCCATACTTCAGAGGGATTTGAGTGTCAAAAGTTCAAAAACTCATCCAAATCTACTTAAAACTAGATTCAAGCTTCAAATTAGGCTTCGGTCCAACCTTAAATCAAATTTTGACTCGGACCCAAGTCCATCCCTATCAACGAGTCCAAAGGAATACCTTATCAACCACTCAAGATTGCATAGTCACCACAAGAGCATCAACTAGCTAGACCAAAGAAACCAAAGAAATATCACATCCTCATACATAATCATATACTCATATATGCATTCATACAAACAATTAACCAATGGATTACATTACATACATGTGAGCATTCAAATTCATTCATTCACATGCACAAATACATGAATAATTTGCCACAAGATCTTATTGACATCATTGTCACACCACTTTCTTGCCTTGACTTCTCCTTGCTGCGTCACTATCCTCGTCGACTTTCTTGCCGTGAATCCATCCTTATTGCGCCACTATCTTGCCGCGTCACATTTTAGAAATTAATAATTTTTGCAAGGGGCAGTTCTACCTCAACAAATATTTTGGACAAGGCCAAATTCTCTTACTTAATCAATTTTGTTCGTGTTTTAACTCTTGATTGAAGGAGTAAAATATTTTGCTTTTGCAAAGTCAATCATGGAGTTAAAAACACGCCTTTACACATTTCTAACTTCAAAATTATTTTTTCTTACATGCAGATTTTTACCAGTCATATTTTGGGGATAAAAATCAAATCAATTTCCAAATCACATTTTGGAGATTAAAAATGCATTGATCTTTTAAACCACATGTTGGAGATCAAAACTAAGTTCAATTCTCCAAACAACATCTGGAAATCAAAACCTTACACACCCTTTACTACTAAAATCCATTTATCCTCATTTACAATTTATTAATTACCACATATTTATTTATTTATTCACTTACTATTAATTTTCCAAAAATTTTCTCCTAAAATTACATCCCCAAGTGAACCATATTCCCTCATCAGTCAAAACCAAGATTCCTGCAAGGGGAAAATTCAACCTTTTAAAAGGCAACTTCGCAGTATTTTAAGACCAGGCTGAATATCTTCCACCCAATTATTTATTTATCAATTAATTTTTTCCTCATTTTAACTCTTGATTGAAGGGCCAAAATATTTTGTTTCCAAAAAGTCAATCAAGGAGTTAAAACACACTTATAGACACAACTAATTTCAAAAAGCTTCTATTGCATTTCAGGTTTTCAAAACTTACATGTTTCGAGGTCAACTTTAGCACTCTCAGGTTGTTTTGTATGATCAGAAAATATCCATGTTGGAGCTTCCAAAGAGCATGACAGTTTCCATGTTCCAAGGTCAACTTCAATACTCATTATTTCTAGGTGATTATGTAAGATCGAAAAGCATCCATGTTGGGGTTTCCAAAGAGCACGACGGTCTTCCATGTTTTGAGGTCAACTTTAGAACTCATTATTTCCATGTAATCCTGAAGATTGGAAAACATCCATGTTGGGGATGTCTAAGGAGCATGGCAAAATTTTCTTGTTTTGAGGTTAACTTTAGCACTCCTTATTTCCAGGCGTTTCTGAAAAACTTCCATGTTGGGGTTTTCGAAGAGCACGACGATCTTTCATGTTCTGAGGTCAACTTCAGCACTCATTATTTTTAGGTGATTCTGTAAGATTAGAAAACATCTATGTTGAGGATGTCTAAGGAGCATGGTAAAATTTTCATTTTTTGAGGTCAACTTCAGCACTCATTATTTCCATGTGATTCCGTAAGATAAAAAAATTAATGTTGGGGATGACTAAGGAGCATGGTAAAATTTTCATGTTCTGAGATCAACTTCAGCACTCATTATTTTCAGGTGATTTCGTAAGATAGAAAAACATCCATGTTGGGGTTTCCAAAGAGCATAGTGATTTTCTATGTTCTAAGGTCAACTTTAGCACTAAATTATTTCTAGGTTTTACCGTAAAATCGAAAAACATCCATGTTGGGGATGTTCGAGGAGCATGGAGAAACTTCCACATTCTGAGCTCAACTTCATCACTCTTTATTTCCAGGTTATTCTAAAAATCGGGAAACATCCATGTTGGGACGTCCAAAGAGCATGACAAAATTTCCATGTTTTGAGGTTAACTTCAGCACTCATTTATTTCCAGTTGATCCCGAAAATCAAGAAACATCAATGTCAGATATTTCCAAAGAGCACGACGACCTTCCATGTTCTAAGGATAACTTCGGCACTTAAGTTCAAAGTCAACCCAGTTATTCTTCATCAAGATTCCGAACGGTGCACTTTCACACCTAACGGTCAACAATGACAACCCATTTATTTTCTTAGGGAGAAAACTAGGCGCTTTAACCCTGGAAGTCAACCTTGTGAAGAATCCGAAAGCTGCACTTTCTCACCTCAACATCAACTTCAACAAGTCATGCTGGCCCAGTTATGGTTTCTATCCCTTGCTCTTTTCGTGTAGCCATTCTGACTTATATTAGTAGTGATCACACAAGGGGCGGCCTGAGAGCACGAGATTTTTTGTCCCTCTCGTGAAACGATGATGAAAGCTTATTGTTTAATACTTGCTCTCTAGACTTTTGAAGACCCATATTCGAGGCTAAGATGGCATCGAAGGAAGTTCTCTCAGCCTTTCAAACCTTTCTCACATGTTAAAATAATTAATTAATCATAAGAAAAATTTATTTTGTAGGTTTAGTTCATCATTTCCTTTGTTAGGATTAAAACAAGTGCTTTTAGCCTTAAAAGCTTTGTTTTATTCGTTTGGAATAAATAAAAATGTATAAAAATATTAAAAAAATATTAAAATTTAAATTTTATATGTTAGAAAAATAAGAAAAATGCATAAAAAGTTGAAAAAATCGGTTACCTTTGCTATTCGAGGAAACCAGGACCTCTGGGAGTCTTCCGAGTCTTTATGCCTCTGCAACCAGACCGACGCCGGTCTAGCTAGACTGGCGTGGTTCTCTTATTAGACCGCCGCCATTCGTAGTTAGAGGGGCACCAAGTTTTCACTCTGACTCCCCCTTTTTACCTTTTTTTGGGTGATTTTTCCATTTTATCCTCACTTTTTAACCGATTCAAAGGGGTATAAAACGGTTCAAACTTTGAGAAGAGAGGGAGACGCCTAATTTTAGCCATTTTCTTAGGTTTAAGTGTGAAAAGAGAGAGAAAAACCAAAACTTGGTGAGAAAGTTATTTATGAAAAAGTTATAAGAATTGTGTAAGTAAGGTATAAAGAGAGAAGTGAGTCCCTGCAGCAAATATGGGAATCATTTTACTAACAAATTAAGGAAGTTTTATATCATTAGTTATTGTTCCAGTCCCAAAAGCCGATAATAAAACTAAAATTAGAAGCAAATAATCCGCTGTGTTTCAACTTTCAAAAACCAAACCATAGCAAATAGCTTAATTTGATTAATTACAATCATATAGAAGATTAATTACTTGAAACTCCATGAATACTAACACTACAATTATTGGCTAAAACCTCTATATCCCATTGCAGGCCTAGTCCCTCACATTTTGTAGTTCTTGGCAAAGTAATAAGATTTACACTATTGAAAAATAAACTATAATAAAATCTTAATTTTTCCGTAAGAAAGAGGAATTGAACTCGTGACATTTGAGATTTTCATTAAGTGATTTATCATTTGTTCTAACTTTAATTAAATGTATTTTTTTACCTTATGCATCTTAATTAAGCATCTAAACATAAAAATATTTTTGGGCTCTTCAGGGTATTGACCCTAAGCGGTCGCAGCTCCAGCACTCCCCATTGGGTCGCCCCTATCCCAACCATAGGTTTCATTCCATGCCAGTGGTTCTGTAACATAAGAGATACCAAAATCATAAAAATTAAAAAATAGCTTTCTATTATCGTTTTTGCTTTTATTGAGTTTACTCTGCACCCAGGAAAAATTACTGTAAAAAAACTAATTCAAATGTGTCATATTACGTTTAATTAACGTTCATGCTACATTATTACAATAAGTCGATTAATTGATCTTAGTTTTCGAATTTGTGGATTTAGGAATTAATTTATCCCTAACTTGGGAAGTGAGCTATTCAATTGGATCTTTATGTTGTAATGATTGTGCGTATTTTCATTTACTGTATTATATTTAATTGATTATACATGAAAATCTAAAGGTTCGTGGGTAAAAAGGGATCAAAGTAAATTGATCCATAAACTTTGCTTAGTTGAAAAGTATATAAAATTCAACTTTTACTTAGTATATAAGCCTAGGTGTGGCCTTAATATGAGAAGCTTATTAGGAGCAAATTAATGAGAAACGTCCATAACTACTTACTATTTTTAAGGATAACCAATGATAATAAAATAAATATTTTAGTATATATAGTGAGAATTCGATAGAAAATAATATAATGGAGAAAAGGGTGATTGTTGTGGTGTTATTAATTATTTATGCTATTGATTTCGTAGAAGCAGATTATACTCTACAAAAGATGCTCGAAATAGTAGCATGTGGAAGGTGCTCTGATATTTGCTTGAAGAACTGCATAAGAAGCAATGAAGGTAAACCAACCAAAGAACAGCGAAGTTGCCCAGTTTCTTGTTGGAGTATGGGGTAATATTCTCATTGCTTGGTTAATTCTTTTCAAAATTTAGTAGACACTATATATAATTTTAATTGTGTTTGTGCATGCAACAATTTTATAATGGACATTTTCAATACAACAACTCCCTTGCAAATTTATAATGGACATCTTCGATAGAACCACTGACACGCATGGACGATTTAATCTTGAGTACTATGTATTACTATTATTATTTTCCATATCATTTCTTTTACTTGTAGAATTGAAAGGACAACCATGCTTGTTAGTAAGTTTCTGTAAGTAACGATGTTCTACTTTTATTAGTTGTCATTTGCTAATAAACATACTATTTTTTTTGAAACTACTTAATAATAGTAATAATAATAATAACAAGTCCATGTCTGACATTGTTTTAACTTGCGACAGGACGCCCTTAATTTCTTCTGTCTCCGTCGTTCTCATGGAAATGGCTCTACCTCCCGTGATTCCTGTCACTTCCTCTTAATTCCCAGGGTTTCATCGTTGCTGTAGGCTGTTTCTGTTTCAATTTCAGCTTTACTGGACAATGCACACAACGTGTTTGATGAAATGACCAAGACAGCTTCTGTTTCAACTTCAGCTTCTGTTTGTCTCCCTTTGTTTTTCGCTGGCTTTTTCTGATCTCATCAATTCTTCTGCTTAAATTTTTAATCCTAGACGCCGTCATGCAGAGTCACCGCCACACCCTTCATCGCAACCTGACTGGAAACAGGCCTGACATCCATCCCCAACCATCCCTGCAACCACCCCTTACCTCTAGACATACCAACCACCACAGCCAAACCAACAACCTTAACTCAATTACACCAACACAGATATATTTTCAAAACTTTCCAGCCACGCATGATAAGGAAGCCATGCAGTCGATCTTTCTGAAGTACGGGGTGATGGGCAAGGTCTATGTCGCTAGGAAGAGAAATTCCCGGAATCAGTGTTTTGGATTTCTCTCTTTGGAAGGGTTGATTCCAATCCATGAAGCTTTGTATCGCTTGAATTCTGTTACAATTGGCAGATTTAATCTTCGATCATTTATAGCCCCGATATAGTAAACATTCAGTGGCCACCATTCCCACCAAGACAGTCTCGTATAAGAAAGAAGGCCTAAAGCATGTTTTTGCAGCTTCGCCAAGGGATTCACGATCATATGCAGAGGTTGTTGCACCTATAACTAAGACGGTGAACTTGAAATTAAGTGCGGAACTGAAGACGGTTGATTGGGCTCCTCTCTCATGCTTTGCTAAAGTCAGGAACCTTGACATTCTTCCTGAAATTTTCTCATTTGTTAGAGATCGGAAGTTTGCTGTTAATTTTGTTGCACCAGCAGGAGAAGATTTAGTCGTGGTATCCTTCTATTCGGAAGATGCTTTGAATGGCTTTTTAGAGGGGGATTGGTTACCTCTACAAGATATTATATCGGAAGTCCGCCCTTATTCAATTGATTTTATTCCGACTGAGCAGCTGTGCATGGTAGATTTGTTTGGGATTCCTCCGGCTATTGCCACGGAAAGCGTGGTTTCAGAAGTGGCGAGAACTCTAGGAAGTTTAATATCGACAGAGTACAACTTTGCTAGACCGGATAAATTGGATATTATATCTTGCATGATGAGCATTGCGAGTGGAATGACAGACACAATTATCAAGCTATCTTTTGGTGATATTATCATTTCTGTAACAGCGACAATTAGGCAGCTTACGGTTTGTCGTAATTGTGATGATCTTGAGAACAATTCGTGTAGTTCGGTCGCTGTCTCGGGAGATGATAGATGGATGGGAAGATCTTCTGAAATTAATGTCGGTTCAGAGTCAATTTCGAAGGTCTTGGGAACTCATTCAGCCCCTATCTCAGCTAGTAACACCATTGCGAAAGCTGATGGTGAGACCTTGTCATATTCTATTCCCGCTGCCCCTGCTTCCCACGACGAATCTAATTCCACTACTATCCCGGAAACGCGACCCTCTTCATTGTATTCTTCAGACCCGGACATTCATAATATGAATAGATTATTCCTTCAAGCTCACTCTCAGAAACCAGATGAAGCAGCCTTAACCTGGGCAGATGGCTTCAAGCTTGGACTCTTCAAAGAATCGTCGAAAGCTTTGGTAATAAATTCTATTGAGGCACGTATGACAGCATAACCGGTTTTGTTCATTCGAGGTTTCATCTACTCTTATGTCTATGTCTTTTATCTTTCATTAGTTGGAATTGCCGAGGTGAGATTTCTAATAGTTTAAAGCATCGTTTCATTAATAAGTTGACGGGGAAGTTCAACTTGCATTTTATAGTCCTACTTGATACTAAAGTTGAATTTATCTCAGACACTATAATACGGAAAATATGGGGCCACAATGATTTTGATTCTCATTATGTTAGCTCTAATGGGCTGTCTGGGGGTTTGGTTATCTCTTGGAATAACTACCTTTTGCATGGTTCTTTGTTCGCATCATCGACTAGGTGGATCATTACTCATTTCAACCTTTTATCGGAACCTTTTGTCTTTTATGTAATTGCCTTATATGGTTCAACTGACTGGAATGAAAGAAGGGAAATGTGGGCCGAATTATCTCCGATTATCTCTGCATTTGAGTGTGCCATCCTATGCGGTGTGGAAAGACTTCACCCTCCCTGTTATGTTTCCGGGACTTTATAAACAATTGCGAACTCTTAGATATTCCGTTGGAAGGAAGGGATTATACTTGGCATAACTCAAGATCGTTCTCTCGGATTGATAGGGTCTTGGTTTCGTGTGCCATTTCGGACAAATGGCCATCTCTATCGACCACAACCTTAGACACATCTCTATCATACCATTTCCCGGTATTATTCCGAAGTCAGCCTCATTGTAGTTTGAAGCCGAAACTCTTCAGATCTCTCAACTGCTGGTGGAAGCACAAGGATTTCAGCTCCTTTGTTCAAAATAAATGGACTGATATTTGACTCAATGGCCGCTGGCGTGATTTTCCAACTCGATTGCAGCTTTTGAGTAAAGCTATTCGTCCGTGGCACAGTTCTAACTTCAGTAACCTTCAACAGAGAATAAATGAACTTAAGCAGCTTGTATTATCATTGACGGACAGCAGTGTTTCTCGGCCTTTAAATGCATCATCATCAGTAGCCCTTCTAAATGCGAAAACTGCCCTCATCCGTGACAGAGCATACTTGGAGAATTTACGCCACCAACAATCAAGGATCAAGTGGTCGCTCCCTGGGGATGATAATACGAGTTTTTTCCATAGAACGGCTTCCGCTCGCTACCGGAACAATCGAATATCTTGCATTGAATTGAACGGCTCACTCTCTTACAACATAAGAGAAATTTCTTTGGCTATCAGACTTTTACACATCCCTCTTCGCAGCGCCTAAATTAATTCCATTCTCCCTTCGAAAACTCAGATTCGCTCAGGTTTCAAACATGGATAATCGTATGTTGACGGAAAGCTTCACGGAGAATGAGATTTGGAATGCGGTTTGCTCTTGTCACGAAAATAAATCACCGGGACCAGATGGTTTTAACCATTACTTTTATAAATGAGCCTGGAACTTCTTAAAAGATGATTTCATTAATTTATTCAGCCAATTTCACGAATCGAATTTTCTCCCCTTATCGATCAAATCATCTTACACGGTTCTCATCCCTAAGGTTCCGGGATCTTGCTCAATTCAAAATTTTAGGCCTATAGCATTAATTCATGGGGTATATAAAGTGGTTACCAAGCTTCTATCAATGCGTCTAAAAGGTGTGATGGCGTCTTTAATTTTCGGAAACCAATTCGCTTTCGTGCGTGATCGGAATATTCACGAATGCTCATTTGTTGCCTCCGAAGTTATCCATTCGGTCCATCGTAGCCGTAGGGGCTGTTTCGTATTGAAGTTGGACTTCCATAAGGCCTTTGATAGCATCTCTTGGCTTTATACAGATGCGATTTTGAATAAGATGGGGTTTTCCCATGAATGGATATCATGGTTACGAGGTTGCCGATTTAACTCTACCACGTCTGTCTTAATTAATGGCAAGCCAAGTGATCCAATTTGCATCCATAGAGGAGTAAAGCAAGGAGATCCCCTCTCACCATTCATCTTCGTTCTTGCGGTAGAAGGCCTAAAGCAACTTATTGATACGAGTATTCGTGTAGGCTTACTCCCGGGCTTCAAATTGGACGATAATTCACTAGAAATTACCTTGCTCCAATTTGTAGATGACACGATTTGTTTCCTTCCAGCGGATGTACCTCTCATCGATCCGTTCATCCGAATTCTCCGTTGCTTTGAGATGATTTCGGGATTGAAAATCAATTACCACAAAAGTTCTCTAATCGGCATCAATACGGAGGAATCTATGGTTCTACATGTGCCTTGTTCCAATCCGATACCTTGGGATTCCTTTGGGATTTAAACGACTAAATGTCGATAATCAGGATGGATTAATAGAAAAATTTCATTATCGGTTGGCTACTTGGAAAGAGAAATGTCTCTTTTATGCGGGTAGGGAAGTCTTAGTCAAATCTGTCCTCTCATCAATTCCGATTTTCATGCTCTCACTTTTGAGGCTTCCGGTTACAGTAGAAAATAAGTTGCTATCTATCATGCTGAATTTTTTATGGAGGGGATATTCGGATAGTTGAGGTTTATGTAAGGTTAGTTGGCCACAATTAATTTGCCGAAGCATCTTGAGGATTTGCGATTCGAGATCTTAAGTTATCAAATTGTAGTCTTCTTCTAAAATGGTTATGACGTCTTCGAAACGGAGATGGAGATTCGTTATGGTCGATTTTTTGTGTAAAGAGACACGGGATATCATCTTGGTGGGATTTAATAAACTACAACCAGTCAAAACTTTTGCCGGTTTGGAGGGATGCGATCAATAGCTGCTACCGTAACACTAATTTTTGGAATTTCTATACAAAACACGTTGTGGTTCGGCTGGGTAGCGGGCTTATGGGCAGTTTTTGGCATGATAATTGGACAACTAAGGGAGCTTTGAAGGATTTATTTAGCCGACTTTGGGAACTTAATGAACGCAAAAATGGAACGATTTATCAATGTTGCACGGGGTTGTTTGGCAGCAGTCAGCAGGGATGTCCTTTTTGGATTCGAAGGCTTAGATTGTCGGAACTAGCTAGTTGCTTAGAGCTGAAGAAATTGATCGTAACAACAGTCCCTTCCTTATTCCCGCTACCAATATAAGATG
>CATIWQ010272251.1:0-11750 GCA_949673415.1 Euphorbia schlechtendalii | reverse complement strand
TGATGAAAACCCATTTATTTTGAATAAAAGGTAAAAAGTTAGAGTGATCCAACAAACAATTGAGAGATCTGAATGGTTTCAGACCTGAGACGAGTATTGATTAACTTTGGAATAAAATCGGGAAGTGATTCGAAAGATTAGGGTCAAAAGTCCTGATGGATAGACCTGGCCATCTATCCAATATTTCGCAAGAGGTAAACACTCTATCAATTCGGGAAAAAGATCTAGAGTTATGCCATGTGTAATCCCTCCCTTCCAACGGAATATCAAGAAGCTCACAATTGTTAATAAAGTGGTGAAAATGCATATACGAAGGTGAAAATTTCCCACTAGATCCCTCATTCGAATGAAGAATCTCGTCGAAGTCACCACATGTAATAACATTATTGAGTTGCGAAATAATTGGTTCTAATTCTAGACACATCAATCTTCTTTCATTCCACTCCGTAGACCCATACAAAGCAATCATAAAGAATTCCAAATCACCAATTAACAAATGGAATTTAATTATCAACCAACGAGAAGAGGATGAAAAAAGCGAACCACTGAGTATTGCGGTATTCCATGAGATAGATAAACCACCTCGAAGACCCATTTGAACTAATTGAATTAGAAGCAAAGTCCTTGTGCCTCCAAAGCTTTAGAAAAATAACATCTGAGACAACATCCACCCTCGTATCAATCAAAACCATAAAGTGTAAATTAAACTTCCTAGAACACGAAAATAAAAATTGATGTTTCAAATTATTATAAATCCTGCCTTGACAATTCCAACTAATGAACGATAACAACATTAAAAGTAAGAGAAAATGACCTTGATAAATCATCCACAATTATGGCTTCAAGCTCTCTTCAATTGCATTAATGACAAAGCCTTTGAGCTTTCCTTAAACAGCCCAAGCTTGAACCCGTCAGCCCGTATGAGTAACACCTCGCTCGATCTCTATAAACGCACTTCTAAAAATAATCGGTTCATGTTTTGGATGTTTGGGTCTGAAGATAAAGACGACGATTGGTTATATGAATGCTGAAGTTCAGGGATAGCAGTGTCTCTAATGGGAACAGCAGTGTAATGGTTGTGAGAAGGCTAAGATTCAGGGATAATAGTGTCTACAACAGAGACTGTAGTATCATGGCTTGGCAGTGGTAGCAAGCTATCTGGCACTACTGCAACTGACCATAGCAAGGAACAAGCAGGTCGATTGGAAGCAGAAGCATTGGAAATTGAGATAGGAGTATGAGCAGGCCCAATCTGCTTCGCATAGTTCAATGAGTGAGTGTTTACTTTAGTTTCCGATGAAGTGCAATTCCATCTATTATCCTCCGGTTCAGATGATAAATTTGAAATTTGATTCCCAAGTTCATAGCAATTACGGCAAGCAGTAAGTTGACGAATTTTAACAATAATACTAATAGTAATATCACCCATTAACACATTAATTAATAAGTCAAAAGAACCACAAGGAATACTCATTATACAAGTTAACACATCCATCTGATTCGGTCGATTAAAGTTGAAATCAATCTACATAAGTTTCCCTATTGATCCAGCAATGTCTTTAACCAACTTTTTTGTAATAATAGTAGGGGGAATTCCTATGAAATCCACAAAACAAAGCAATTTCGATGTAATAAAGTCCATCGCATATGAAAGTATTTTTGAAAAAAGATCACGTAGAGGTAACCAATCGCCATCTAGAAATCTCAAAACCATGTCTTCCGAGAAGAAAGATATGACCACAAGATCGCCACTAGCAGGTGTAATAAAATTAATAGCAAAATTTCAAGTTCGAATCAATGATAACAGATCAAGGATTACACTTATGTTCGTTACTCTAGCAAAGCAGGAGAGATTAGTCCAATCAGCCTTCCTTACCTCACCATTTACTCGAAGATTAAATTTCGTGAGGGGGCTGATGCTATAGCCGCATAAGAGGGAGAGTCCCTACGAGATGGTGCAAAGCTATGTTTAGGGGCAGAATTTGAGCTCATGAACTTAGGGGATTTAGTGGTGGTTGCAGATTGCTTCCCAAATCTTACGAAAAAAGCACGCAACCTGAATTTTCCAATTGCAATTGCTTTCAAACGATAAAGCACTTCATGAACCTGGATCGTTCCTGTAAGAGAGATGAATCTGAAGCACTGGTTCCGAGCATTCCTCTTTCTTGCAATGTAAACCTCTCCAATTACACCATTGTGAGCATGGGATTTTGTACCAGCTCGCGCGTTCAATGATGATGGCTTTTCTGGATATTTATCCTCGAATCACATGAATTTCTACCGTTCAACGATCTTCAAATGGGAGTCTTCCTCGTTGCTGAATTTAAAAAGACTTTAATTTAGAAATTAACTAAAAAATATAAAAATACATGAAAAAAAATTCGAAAACACCACCGAGAACCGGATCCGGAGCCTGCCTCGCCGATATTTGGTGAGGCATGGCTCGCCAAAAGGCCTGTCGAGGCTCGCCAGGGGCCTGGCGACCCCGTCAAACTTTTTGCCTTTTTTGGATTTTCTGGGATTTTTCTATAAATAGTCGGACATTTTTGGATTGAAGGGGGCTCAAAAATTTCAGAGAAAAATTCTCTCTTTCAGATAAAAAAAATACAAATAATAATTTCTTCTTTTCTTCTAACATTTTCTTGGATCCAAAACACTTTTGGATCCCAAATTTCTTCATCTTAAAATCAAATTTCTTCATCTTTTTTTTTTCTTGAAATATCCTCAGATATTCTCGGGTCTAAAACATATTTAGAACCTGAGTCTGATTATCATTTGGATAAATAAACACTTATTTTTCCACATTAAACTACAATTAAATCAAAACGAATGAGGAACACTCCCGGGGACTGAATGAATACGCCGAAGTGGATTCATACCGCAAGGGTAAGCCTCTGAGTTCCTAGAACTGTGAATTCCAAGCTCATCGTCTACTTCAGCTTTTTCTAATTTTATTTGTGGACCTAGGAATATTTTTTATTTCTTTTTATGTATATAATGTTGTAATTCTCTTCTTCATCTTTATTTCTTTTCTTTATTTTTTTAGAATACCCCAACGAAGGAAATTAAAATTATTACCGGATAACAAACCTCACCTTTTTCCATGCGGTCATTTTCACTAATAAAATTGACCAACATACGTGTAAATAAAAATGAACTATTTTTATTTAAAATAACAACTTAAATTGTCTATGTTTTAATTAGGCCACACGGGCCTTGCTAAAATCAAATCAAACATACGTGCCATATTTCGTGCTAACCTTTGTGGATGCAGGTTAGATGTATGCCTAGGATTTACTTTCCTTCGAGTATTGCATATTTTTTTATGGAAAATGTATTTAATAGGTTAGTGGGCGGTTGCATCCCCTGATTTTTGGAAGCCTTGTAATCTATATTTTTCGCATTTATTTTCCGCATTTACTTACTGCTTTGTGGATGATTTATTATTTCGCATTGTGGATGGTTTATTAATTTGCAATATGTGAATCATGCATATAAAGTCTAAAAACGACCTAAGCACGAATATGCATAACTAAGAAAATACAATTTTCTGTAGATGTAATATAATGTGATCACTTAAGAAATAAGCAACGTATCCCGAACCCGAATCTCTGTGTCTCAATGGGCCATCCCCTGGACGTTAAGTCTCACAGGACTCTAATTCCTGGAAAGAGCTAATCCAGGTGGTGACTCCACACTAAGAGACGATGGATTCAGGTTCGAACCGATCTAAAAATTATTTTCGTTCTCTCTTTCAACCTTTTTCCCGAGTCCCCGACCCGGTGCTTCTTTTTCAAACTCCCCGGTGGACCGCGTCTATGAAATCGCGCGCTCTATGCCCACGGCTCTGTGTCGCCTGCTCACAACCGTACTTCGAGAAAACACTTTTCATGGTTGCACTATCATGAGTAGCTGGAAAATTTTGAAAATAGATCCTAGCTGCAATGGTTGAATTCGAAAGGGGAAGGGACTTGTTGAAGGATAAGGCTAGGGAAGGGGTTGAGTGTTTGGAACGATGACTAGTGGGATAAGGCTGAGGGTGAGATGGGTGGCTGCGAACGACGGCGCTCATGGCTAGGGAGAGGCTAGGGAACGGCTAGGGTATTTTTTTGACCAATAAGGTACCGATAAAAGATTAAGTTTCTTTATCTTTGTGCAAGTTGAATTGATCTTTTGTAATAATATTATCTTCTAAAAAATATGTTTAATAGAAAGATAAAGTTGTAAGCTTTTCAAAGATATGTGAAATGAAAACTTAAAAAACAAAGGCAACAAACTCTACATTGATATTAGGGTTGAAAGTGGGATGGAGAATGCATAATCTATATATCCTCATTTTTGTTAAGGTTTAAAGAAAAAATAATTTCCATCTCAATCCCCTTTTATGCAATCGGCCTCATTCCTAATCAAGAATTTCTCATTACACAAATCATAATGAAAAATAATCAACAAGAAATTTTTATGTTAAAGAAACGTTTGGATAAAATATTTCATATCAATATTCAAAAGAAAATAGTTTAAACATCATGAGTATAAAATAACAAAATAATTTTTTATCAATAGTATTCTTAAGAACATTACTTAGCAATTAATAAAAGCTAAACAATATTGAATATCGATTTATAAATAATGCGTACCAAGCAAGCTTTCATTAATTCATTCTTCGTTATTCCTTCTTGTCCATTTCATTTGGGCTTCAATCGTAAATATTTTCATGATGTAAATATCGATGTCGGTTCTTTCAATACCGTGGAATATATGACAAAGGTCAAATGTTGGAGTATTTCTATTGATCGGTCATGTCATTATGTAAAAAACGTTTGTTTAATAGTATGTAGTATCAAAAATATGAATACCATCTCTTAATATTTAATTATAATTTTATTTTACTGGTTTAATTAGCTTAGAAAAATATTTATTTTTGTTGCAAATCAAATTTCAAAAAATATGTTTTCATAAAGCCACTAAGTTTTTTAAAACATTGATGGAAACGTGTGAAGAATAATTTTTTAATTGAAATCTTTATTTAATTATCATGCCTTAAATTAAATTTAATTTTGTTTTAATACATAATATAATTTTAATTTTAATTTTTTTTAAAAGATTTGAATAATTTCACTTATATTAAAATAAAGAAAAAAACTCCACCTAACCCGTATGTGTACTCGGACATGTAATTTCTAAAATTTTAAATTCTGTCTTCACTATTAGTCTGATCAATACTATGAAATAATTATAGAAAAATAGCTTAACAACATTTTAATATATATTAAAATTTCAAACACATTCAATCCTCCAAATTAACATGAAATATTGGTGATTGTTAAAATATTTGTCATAAATTAAAACGTAATAACATATGATACATGAATTAAGCAACAAAATATGAAATATAAATATTAATGAACACAAAACTAGCGAAAACATGAAATATAAATATTAATGAATACAAACCAACAACACATTATTGTATTTCTAATTATATGAATTATTTATTACACGACACAATGTGTAGTTAATACCAAATTAAAAATCAACAATAACAGTGACAATAATTCTTATTAGAAATATGTTTGCAAAATTCGCCACGACCTTGTGCGCAACCTTTACAATAGTGAGTACATCCTGCATTGGCTTAAAAACTTGGTCCATCGCTATTGCAACAAACTAAATATGAAGTTGTGCGAACCCGAATTTCACCCATCACAACCTCTCCGCTCATCACCATCATGTTTTTCTTATAGATTAATATTAACTACTTCTATTTCTATTTCAGGGTTGATTGTTTCACTTTCTATCATCTAATTCTACCATTCATTTATACACAAATTCAATATAGTATATATGGTAAGTTGGCAAAATAATAACTTTTATAATGTTCAAATAAGATGCATTGTACCTAAATATCTCATGTTTTTGGTATTATGCAATGGACCTCTCATTTAGGGTTAATTTGTATTGCTTTCCTAATCCTCCAAAATGTTTATCTTACAATTTTTCTCGTTACAAAATCTTTTGGTTTTGAGAAAGCAATCCCAAATTAGTTTTGATTATCGGTATTTGATTAGTGGAAAATATACCAAGAAAATACATGAAAAATTATTTTAGAATCAATTAAATTGGAATTAAATTGTAGAATATAAAGGTTTTTTTTTATTTTGTAGGTTGCTCATAACCCTGAGAAGATTGTGCTGAAATATCAAAATGAAGAGCAAGTTTAGGTTGTTGGGCATTAACATTTTAAATGGGCTTGTCACATGCCCCAATAGAGGAATAGGATTGAAGGAAAACTTCAAAAAAATCTCATTGGCTTATTGAAGAAGCCTCATTTTTTGTGGATGACAATTATTTGTAATATTTTATTATGCAAGTGAGACTTCTAGATATGTTCACTTGCCTCAATAAACACGTGTTTCTCATTTGTGTTGCTTAGCCTTAATTAGCTCATATACTTTCTACTTTCATGTTCTCCTTTTACTTTAATTAATATATTATTTTTCTCTCATATTTTATATAATTTTCTTGCAATCTATTAGAAAATAATTTCGGAGCAAGCTGATAGGCTACTAGTGGCGTGGTAACTTTCCTTCTTTTATTAAAATTTTATTTATAGTTGATTGTTTTTGTTTTTGTTTTTGTTCTTTAACTTTCATAAGTTATGACCAAACTCATGGTTAATGTGATAAAAAAGGACTGAAAGGTGAATTGTGAACACCGATCTAACACAAAACACACATTTCTATAAGTGTGGAAAGAAGACTACAAAAGTATTAGGGGCTTGTGTTTAAATTAAATAGAATTCTTGCTCAAGCTTAATGCATAAAACTTAACTTGCATGTGGAGAAATCCCAAAGTGAAGTTTTATAGTGGATCTAAGCAATAAGATAGTATGTTGATCTTAGTGAATTTCGTGCAAGATACCCTATATCAACATTCTTAACATGCTAGAATAATTGAAGGAGGTAGCTCCTGCACCTCTAAACTTGCTAGTGATGCTTGCAATTTGTTTTTACAGTTGTTTCTCTTTGCAAAAACCTTTTCTCTGTTTCATTTATTTTCTAACAATCTTTACATTTTTCGTTTATCATATTATATTTAATGTTGTAGACTTTTAACGACTGATTTGTTTTATAAATTTAATTACTTTCCTTGCTCCATGTGGGAATGACAATTGGTCTTGCGCTATGTAGAACCCAAGTTAATAGCACCTCATAGTACTTTAAAGTTTTGGAAATAGTAACTAACTGGGATAGTGAAATTAATTAAGTACTAAGTATACTCTTAATTAATGAAGCTGACTTGAGTGTGTTTACGGGAAAACAACTCAGTTTGCTGAGTAATTAATTAAGTTACGGCTTAAAGTAGGAAAAGCTAAGTCTATGCTGAGTACTATGTAGTTTAGAAGTATATCTACTCAACTATGCTGAGTTAGCTTTTATTTATTAAAAGCTGTTTTCTTTGACACTTAGAGAATTAAATGACACATATGCTACTCACGATTTCGGTGAGAGACAGAATATTCTTTCGTTGCTTTTCAGATTAAAAAGCGTTGAAATTAAAGAAGATTTTCAGTGGTCCTCACAAGACAAAAGGTGTCAATACAGAATGTCGAGATTCTCTCACTAAAGTCCAAGACAAAGGAATTTCTAACATGCACCTTTTCTTAGTGTCTCCGCACGACTCTGCCATCGTCAGCAATTTCAACCAATTTGAAGATTCCATGTTACATTCTCGAGCACCTCTCTCAAACCGTATTGGTTGAAGACAAATGAGATTTTGTCAATAGAATTTTATCACGCCTCAACTTTCAAATTTCTATCTCTAAACGTCCAGGAATCTATCTCCAATGGGAAGATTCAAAAGATACGAAGAGAAGAGAAATTGAAGATTAGCAACCTCGAAAAGTTTGCAACGGCTACTTTGCAAAGCTTCAACTATAAATAGAAGACTGAAGCAGTTGTTCAAACTTGGCGAATCACCTCGAATTTCTTTTAAAGCTGAAACTCTACGAAACTACTCCTAGCTTCAAGAAATTCCAAACTCAAGTAATCAGCAAATAACAATTCCAAATCTTTTTGCAATAGAGAGAAATACTTAGATTTAACATTGTAAAGATTCAACGTTTTATAAGTTGAATTCAGTCCACAATTTTCTATTCAAATCTAAGTGTCAGTTTGGGAAGGGTACCCAAACTGAGTTGAGTGGTAGTTAGAAAGGAATATACTTTCTACTACCCGCTGTAAAGGCTGCTCCGCCTAAGTAAGAAATGAACACTAGTGGACTAAAGCTCAGAAAAGGTATCCGAGGATTGGAGGTAGGCTCGGGGCCTAACCGGGATAAAATTCAGGAGTTGAAGTTCTAAGTCTTGCTTATAGCTTTTATGGCATTCAGCTCATTCATCATTTTATCTCTGTTTAAGTGTTCTGCTTTAAAAACCAATCTGAAGCTGAGTAAAGTACTCAATAAGTTATTGTAGATAAACTGTTTCAGCAAAGCTGAGCAGTTTATAAAGTTTTTATATCAACTCAGCACGCATATAAAAACTTAACTTGGCGAAACAGAATTTTATAAATCCTAAAAGTAACCAAGATTCGCATTCACCCCCCCTCCATGGTTGTTTACAAACTGTCTGAGGACCAACAAGCGGTATCAGAGCAGTTGCTCAACTTATTGACTAATTGTCATTGAGTTAAAGATCCATAAATGGCTTACAACAACTACAGTTCTAGCTCTGGTTAGGAAGTTCTCTTAAAGAAGGTAATGTCTATTATTAGACCACCTCTTTTTTATGGTAATCATTACACGTTCTAGAAAAATTGAATGAAAAACTTCATCCAGTCTCAAAGCATGTAGGCTTGGCTCGCTATCGAGCTTGGCCCCAGAGTTCCCATTATTGTGAGGAATGAAATTCATGTCCCAATAGATCTAGAGGACTACGATGATGTTGATTTAAGGCTTCTCAAGGAGAATGTCACGGCTATTAACTACTTACAATGTGCACTAGATCTTACTGAGTTCAACAAGGTCTTAGGATGCGAGACAACACAGGAAATCTGGAAAAAGCTGGAGATTACCTATGAGGGGATGGATAAGGTCAAAGAGTCGAAGATCAATCTCATGTTGAGGGAGTATGAGATGTTCTCAATGGGCGCCAGCGAGGGTATTCAAAGCATGAATACCAGGTTCATTAACATCGTTAATAAACTGAAGAGATTGGGAAAGGAGTTTACTGAAGAGGAGTTTGTCAAGAAGATTCTGCGCACTCTTACTCTAGAGTGGGACTCCAAGAAGAGCACTATTGAGGAGGTTCATGAATTGAAGACTTATAGCTATGATAAGCTAATAGGCACCTTGTTGACTCATGATATGTCTTTGAGGAAGTATACGGATGACTCCAAAAGGAACCGAGGCAAGGAAAAAGAGGGCAAAGCCATTATCCTGAAAGCTTATTTATCTGACGAGTCCACCAGTTGCGACTCTGATGAGCAAATGGCCCTTCTGACTAGGGGTTTCAAATGTTTTATGAAGAAGGATGGGAAGTTCAATAAGAAGAAGTTTCCTGGTAAAATCAAGTTAACTAAGCACCAAGAGGAAGGATCCAAGAAGGAACGCAACAAAGATATCAAATGCTTTGGTTGTGGAGAGAAATGTTATATCCAATCCAGCTGTCTTAAGGCGAAGAAGGAAAGATTCAAGAAGAGGTTCAACAAGAAGAATGAGGCACTTGCTGTCACTTGGAGTGAATTATAAGTATCCTCATAATCTCATGAGTAAGTAACTGATTCCACCACTTCTTTCTTATAGCCATCGAGAATCGAAGGGGTGAAGGCTCAGCATCTACCTCCGGTAGAGATTAATCTGCTGCTGACTCTAAAGTTGTGCCCAATAATGGAAAAGCTCCTGAATCTGAGGTACATCCTAAAATTCCCTTATCTATAGAAGAATTAGCCTAGGCTCTCTTTGATGTTATGAAACTAACTAACTAGTCGATGAAGAACATTAAAGAGCTAGTGAAGAGAAATGAAGATTTAGAAGACACTCTTACTTTCTTATCTCTTGATATCCGCCTTCTTCAAGAAAAAGCTGAGTATCAAGACAGTTCAAACAACAAGCTCACTAAGTAATTAGATGAGTTGACTGCTGAGGTAACAACTTTGAAGAAGAAGTAGAATCCTCCTCCAGCCAATAGTCAACCTTAGAGTAACCAAACTCACAATTCTAAGAGGAAGGATTCCTCTAAAAAGAAGAAAGCGAGCCAGCCTAAAGCAAAAATGGTGTGTGGTTTTTGCAGAAAAGCTAGGCATACCACAGTAATGTGTAGGTATAAAACTGGTTATTATGATGAGTACGACTGGAATAACCTAAGAACTTCTAACAAGGGAGGACCTTGTTCGAAAGCATGGTACCTTAGAAAATGTAACTATTTTACAGGTGAGCCTTAGATCCGTTGATGACTCTAGAATGTGCTATGTGGATAGCGGATGCTCAAGGAAAATGACAAGAGATGAAAGCCAGTTTATCTCATTGGAGTTCAAAAGGAATGGAAGTGTCAGTTTTTGAGATAACCAGTAAGGCAAGATTTTGGGCTATGGCACTATCGGTGTCTCTCCTTAAATCGAAGAGGTTTCTCTAGTCAAAGTTCTGAAGTTCAACTTGCTTAGTGTAGCCCAGCTTTGTGACAAAGGCAGAAAGGTTACATTCGACTCAACAGGATGCTTAATAATTTACTGTAAGACTGATTCTAGTATTCTCTTTGCTCCTTGAATCAATAATGTATATATGATTGATTTATCCCTGAGTTCCACTAATGTGTGTCTTGTATCTAAGGAGAATAATTTGTGGCTTTGGCATCGAAGGTTGGGTAACATAAATATGAACATTTAGTCCAAACTTGTCAAAAAGCAATTAGTTGTTGGGTTACCCAGCATCAGCTTTAAAAAAGATAAACTGCGCTCAGATTTCCAACTAGGTAAGCAAGTTAAGAAATCTTTTAAGTTAATTAATCACATAGTAACTAAGCGACCGTTGGAGCTGTTTGCCACTTTTCTAGTTATAATATAAAAGTTCTAAATATGAACAGGTGTTGTCAGTACAACTTATCAAATAGAAAAATGATGATAATTGTAAGTATACAATTGCAATGTAGTTTTAAAAGATATTGATCCTATAGGAAAGGAATTTGGTTCTAAGGATCAACTAAAGTTATGGAACAAAAGAAAATAAAATAAGTTGAAGGTTTTGAATGGTAGACATGCACAAATTAGAGAAGATGCAAAGCATATAGATATTCCCCTAGAACAAGTATAGTGGAGTAAAATATGCAAAATAATCAAGAATGTTTTATGCACTAGATAACTACAACAAACTCGATTCTAGATGCCCAAATATCCTATAATTCACTATAAAGCAACACATGAAATGACTTTTCTAAATCTAGGGTAAACGAATTATGACACTTATAAAAACTTGGATAACAATAATACTATGCTTAGTAAGGGTCGCTCTCACATAGCTATATTTAGCAAGTTACAACTCCAAAAATGTTGGCTCACTAAACAGCATTATAATCACAGATCTAGTGATTATACACAATCTTGTTAACCCGAAACTACTCTTAAAGTCAACTTGAAAGCATATAAATTCATTAATATAAGTGACGCAAGATGAAATTTTCGTTATGACACATAGACATATCTATGAGCGGACGACAAGGAGCGGTGGGCCAAGAGCTCATGGAGATGAGAGGTACT
>CATIWQ010272212.1:0-16406 GCA_949673415.1 Euphorbia schlechtendalii | reverse complement strand
AACGAATGAAAAGCAGGTCACTCAATCCTCATCGCTCTCTTCATTGTTTTCTGATTTTCTTCTCCCATGACAATACAGACTGAAGGCGAGTCTTGCCCTGGGAAGCTGAACATCGATTTGCCCTATAAACCATACAGTTGTGAAATAAACCATACATATCATATTGTAACTATACAACAACCTATACGACAGTTTCCAACTATGCAAAAATTTTCTTACCTCGCCTAATAACATGCACATCGATTCAAACCTATACACAATTCCGATTTTTGTGGTTTGAAGCTGTAAAGAAACGTGATTGAAGATGGGGAGTATGTACATTTCCTATTAATATTTCGTAAATCTTGTTTGATTAATTATCTTAGATTCTGTTTTTTATTAGATAAGGATATCAATTTCCTCCATTGCAGATTAGACAGAGAACCATATGAAACAGAATCCATGGATAAAATATGGGAGGAATCCGAAAATAAGATGAAGCAACAGCACAAATTCAATGATGGACGAAACATAGAAGATAATGCAACAAAAATGTTTTTAATTTGCAGATGAACGCGATGAAGCAATAACACATATCCAAGAAGATGAAGCAACAACACTGATTCAATAATGGACGAAACAGAGAAGATAATGCAACAAAAACGTTTTTAATTTGCAGATGAACGTGATGAAGGGACGAATCAGAGAAGAAAATGCAAAAAAAACGTTTTAATTTTGCAGATAGACGTGAACAGTTAATTGAATATGGGAAATCTTTCAGATAAAGGAGAATCTCATTAATTAAATAACTGTCATGATCAAAATTAATTAAAAAGGTTGAAACTGAAATAATTAAAACTCTATAAATGGGTATTAATCATTTAATAAAAGGTAAATCTTGTTTGATTAATTATCTTAGTTTCTGTATCTTATTAGAGTAGTTATCCTAATTAGTAAAAGGGTTATTTTGTTAAATAGTTTATCTGATTGGGGTATTTTATTAAATAGTTGGGTGCAACCATGAAACTCATACTTCATAAAGGGTGTTTATATAAAAAAAACCCTGTTATTTATGGGTAATATGAAAATGAGGCCATTCTCTAGAGTAGGATTTACATATGCTTTTAAGCTTCATTTATGCTAAATAGCATACTTGAAATAGAACAAAACAATCAACAAACAGTTCACCAGCTGATCAAGGCTGTAAATTCAGAAAACAATTTGACATTTACTACAATTCAAATCCTTCCATTATCCAATCATCCACAAGAATTTGATCCTTAATTTACTTCTTTTTTTATTCTAATTCCTACCCCATTCATGAAAGACAATTTAAAGAATCGCTGAGACTGAAAACAAGGTTATATGTAAATATGGTTTACAAGAAACCTAATTGAACAATGAAGAGATCATTTACTAACACAATTAAAAGAAACACTAAACGGAGACATGATATATCTTAATATTCTGGATAGAGTACCAAAATGTTCCAAACTTCCATAGTTCCATGTCTTTACCAATTGCTGGAGATTCTAAGTATTGGACCAACTCAGATGTACAAGGTTTATTAAACAGACATTCTCACTTCATCAAGCATTTGCAGACTTGTTTGGAGTTTGGTTGGGTAACCATGAATAATAACTTAAAGTTCCTTTGAATGCCAAATTGAATACCAGAATTTTGGTGTTAGTCTTTAGATACTCCTAGAGCCTTCAACATTGTTTATCAAATTACTGTCAACACAATAAACATATCCTTCCAAGCCAAATGTTCTAGATTCGATAAAAAAAGAACCTTTTTACGAGATGCTAAATGAGTTTAATGAGGCTCCAGCAAGGAATTGAGTTCATGACCTACCTTAAGCGACTTGGTGCCCTAAATCAAGCCAACCTTAACTGGGTTTCTTGCACCATTACCGCATTGATTTCTTGGAGTTAAAATATGAAGCGGCAATCGAAAAAGGGTGTCAACATCATATAATACCAAGACATTGCTACTGAATTTAGCAAAGGGGCAAAATATAAGGGAATATTTTGCAAAAACTAAATAATTCCATATGAAAGGATAGGAAAGTACAATACAGTTTTCTGTCCGAACCCAAGTGAAAAATAGGAACATAAGCTTCATAGTGTAATTTCAACCTATGTATGGCATTAAAATAAACCAAAACAAGGTGGTTTCTCAATATCAAAGTAAAAATAAGAAATTCAAAAGGATATTCAAAGACTTCAGTTTAAACATATAACAAAATGACCCCATTAATGGAGATCAAATGGTGGAGACACAACAATGTAACTACTTTAGCATGCTATCCAACATTTCAACAAAAAAACTATCAACAGGCAACTGAAAATACCAAATTGAAGTAAGAAAAATTTGCAATTTTCCCTCACCTAAATACATTCTTCATTTGTATTTGTTTAGCTGGTTGAGCCTGCTTCTTCTCTCTGGACCTTCTCCGAGAAATACTTCGTTGCAAACATATTATCAAGGAAAAACTCTCTGTAAGGATGATTCTTAGGAACAAGCTTACTGAACTGCTCAAACTTTTTCTCTGCCTCTTCTTTCTTTCTCATCAATGTATATATAATTCCTTGACATAGATAAGGCCTAAAATCCCTTGGCTCTTCCTTCACCAATTCATCATAAACCTTCAAAGCATCTATAAATTTCTCCTCCATTACCCTAATTTGAGCAATTAGTAGCTTAAAATCCCTCAAATCGGACTTCTTCTTCTCCTTCTTACATTTGTCCATGGCGGATTCAATTCTTTTCATCAAATCGTTCAATGAATCCCCAGATTCAGATACAGCCATCACTAGGCCATGATAAGCCTCAACGCGAAGAGGATCTTTCTCGAGAATTTCCTCGAAAATATTCCTAGCCGAATCATAGTCTCGGCTGTAGCTGAAAATTTGAGCTTTTAGCAATAGCCATTCGTCCTCATCTGGCTCCAGCTCAATCAAACGATCCACAGCTTCGGTTGCTTCTGCAAACTTCCGAGATCTTATCCTTACCTCCATAAGAGTTCTCAGAGCTTCGATATCTGTAGGATTTTGAGCCAGGTGCTCTTCGATAGCTCTTTCTTGTTCTTCGAATGAAACATTTTCCTTCGAAGATTCCTTAATTTGTTCTTCAGTAGAAGGGGAAGTGATTGAGGCGGCGATTGCAGGCTTAGTCTGGAGGCGGAAGAAGAATAAAGCGGCGGCAGCGGTGAGAGTGATGCAGGTGTATTTGAGAATTGGGGTAAGGGATTGAACGAGAGAGGGGTTAGGGTTTTGGGATGATTTAGAGAGTGGATGAGGAGAAGATGAGGCTCTGATTGAGGAGAATTTGGAGGACTGTGAAGGGGGAGAGGTTCTGAAAGAGAGGCAAAATGAGGGTTTGGAGAAGGACGGACGGTTAGGATTGAGCGAGAGGTGAAGAGGGCGTTGAGGGCAGTGTAATCCGGCGATGGAATCCATGTTTGATAGTTAAGAGGGAAAATTGCAGAGAAAAAATGGCTTAAACCCTAACCCAGATGGATAATGGAAGAAGAAATTGTTCAAAACCCTTTGATTTGAAGAACAAAACTTGTGTGTAAAACGATGTCGTAGGAATGTTTAGATGCTAAAATCCCTTTTTTACCCATTTTACCTCAACAAAAATGGACTTTACCGGGGCAAATCTAACCCTTCTATATTTTGGTAAAATGAAAAATTGGATATAGGAAACATAGCAATCCAACTAATTTTAATATGATATATTTTAAAATAAGAATTTTTTATATATAAAGATTTCTATTTTGAAGAATAAATATAAAAATATTAATTTTTTTCGTATTTTCTATAATTTGTTAATTTTTTGTTAATATTTATGTATAAAATATACATGATAATAATAAAACATTATTATTTCAAGAAAATTTTATTTGGTATTGAAATATAAGAAATATGAATGATGAAAAAACACAATGGAACTTGCAAAATGCCATTTGAAAAATAAAGAATAGAGTTGGATTTGCTTTGCTCTTATAAACAAAATAAAGTTGATTTTTCCGGATATTTTGGGATGAAAAATTTACGTATTCATAGTAAATGCTAAAAAAAACTTTTGACCTTGTTTTTTAATTGGAAAATACTGTGCATGAATATATTTTCTTGATTTTTCGGTATTTGTTTAACAAGGAGCATAAATAAAAAAAAATCAGCATGAAAATGCAATTAAATAATGAGAAAACATTTTTCTATTATTTCACTTGATCTCCTCCACTGATATCACCACAACTTCTTCCACACACTACTCATCCACCATTTTCTCCACTCACCCCCATTATTTCCTTTACACCGCTACCTTCACCATCACCACCACAACTTCAGCCACCATTATTACCATCACTTCCACCACCCTACCACCACCACCACCATCATATATACCTCCTCCATCTACATTTATTTTTATATTAAAATATAATTGATTTATATGACTTTTTTTTATTAAAATTTTTATTTTACACACATATGTATGTATGTATGTGTACGTATATATGTATGCATGTATATGTATATAATTACAATATAATATTGTATATTTAAATTTGTAGTTGTAAAATATTTCTCAGAAATGTAAACAGACGTCAGAAAATAAATTATAGTGGTGTAGCCAAACATAGAATATATTTTATTTTCATGCATAATATCTTCCCTTGCACATCATTCTTAATGGAAAAAAATATTTTTTTATCCTTTATTTGTAAACTTTTGAAATCACATATACCGTTTTGTAAAAAAAATTCACAAGAATTATTTTGTAAAACCATCAAATCACATGACATTTTTTTTTAAGTTTACCCTTTATTCTGAAGGCTATGTCACCTGTGTGTTTAAGTCGCATATCTCATTCATTTTTTTGCAATTGTTAATTTTATCAATTATCATTTTCCATTTCCATACTCTCTCTCTCTCTGATTTTCGGTTTCTCTCTCACACATGTATGACACTTGTAAAAATGAACGAAAAATATTTTTGGGAACTTGGAATTTAGGGACATGTGATTTTCTTCGTAATTTTGAACTGTAATTAACAACTCCATTTCTTTCTCCTAGTTCAGATATCATATTTTTGTGACAAATGTCTTCACATAATTGTTGAGACTGAAGCTAGTATCTTAGAGATTACATGTTCGAATTCACATACAGGTAGAATGAGTGGAGAATTTCCTTTTGTATTAATGTAAGCGCAATTGTGCCATGTTGATTAAGTTTTTAATTTTACCAATTCAAAACTATTTTCACTTGTAACATTGTTACAATTTAGATTTTAAATTTAAATTTACAAATATAATAAAAATAAATGTTTTATAACTTTTTATTGAAGATGAAATATTGAAAAATACTAATCGTACATTAATCACATTCATATTAGTGAACTGAGAAATTTTATTTTTCTATTAATTTCTAAAAATTTTATTTTACTTTTTTTATAAAAGTAATCGAGCATATGATAAAAATGATAAAAATTTGTCTCTTTGTACAATGCTAGAAATAAAAGATGGATATTCTTCTAACATTATGCTAGGAGAATTCAAAGAGCTTGCCCATTGGGCAAGGGAATGACCAGCTTCATTGCGATCTCTAATTACGTGGCTAAAGGAGATGGATATGTAATTATAGCTCCTAAATCCCGGAACAAGAGCGAATCTGCTCCAATTGGACATTCTTTGGCATGCAATGCTTTGACCAAAACTTGACAGTCTAATTCAAATACAACTTCATGAAAGCCAACATCTGCCACTATTTCTAGACTTGTAATCAACGTCCTTAACTTTGCAAGAAAAGTTGTATGAGACGGTTGGATCATAACTGCAACAACAAGGAGAACATCACCATCTGAGTTTCTAACTACGATTCCCGCGTCACTCACTTCTATGATAGATTTCCATGAGGCATCCACATTAACCTTGTATATAGGCTTCTCTGGAGGGGTCCAGTGCTTCCCAACTCTGAATAGTGAATATGAGGGTTGAGTTTATTTGTTGCAAATTTTGTGTGCTTCATTTCAATTATGTAGCCTCTACTTTGATAGATTTATAATAAGGTTTTGCATCAGAATGATTTTTTGCCATGTACAATATTGTTCCTGTCACCCCATATCCTCCACAAATGACAACAAACAGATAAATTCCTCTGCAGGTAGTTTCAATTTAACTGTAGCAATCCAATTATACGGATCGATCCTTCGTATGGATTTTATCAACTCTCACTCTGAAATTAAACACCTTCCAGACCTGTTTAGAAATTGCGCACGAATGAAAAATATAAAGTAAGGAAACCTCAACACACCTTGGCCTAATTGGGTCCACTACAACCCCCCTTGAGTTAAGATTCTTGAATGATGGAAGTATTTTAACTTTTGAATAAATAAAAATTTGATCATAAATTTTTACTATATATATTCCAACTTTTTATTTGAAGAAATAGATTAAGTAATCATAAATCATATACAACGGCGCTTTAATCAAAGGTAGATACTAATAGTTGGATTCAGTTTAATTATACTTTACAATATCTTTAGTTTTGGAAATTAATAAAGTAAAATAGGGTAATAAAATTAAATTTGAACTGATACTAAAATATGAATTATCGAGTAAGAATTTATCCAAAGCAGGATAACTCAGCATGCTGACTCGTGCTCGGAAAGTAACTTAGTTTGTGTCTAAGTATGAGTTAACTCAATAGCTGTCTAGGTAAACAAAATACCCAATGATAAGAATTTAATCTACGATCAACATATACATTTAAAGTTGTACTATACTGCTGACCTATAAAAGCTATTTGCCTCTGTAACTTGTCCCGTCAAGGATTATTATGTCTAAGTTACTTTTACAGAAATTAATGTTAACTTGTACAAATGAAAAAGGGAATATTCCATGACAAGGCTAATGTTAAAGGAAAAGAATTTGGATCAGATTACCAAATCATCACTTCCAAAATGAGAGCACAAATCAAGGGAAAAATCAGCATTTACCTTAATTTATTTACCTTCTATTTGTAAACCTTTTCACACTCACTGTACACACTCATTGTACGACTATATAAAGCTCTGTAAACTCAACAATACTCAACCAATAAAATCAGAAAGCATTTCTCAAATATCAGTTGTTAAGTTAGCAAATTCAGCATGGTATCAAAGCGGGTTATGGTTCTATGACTATAATTTGCATTCTCATCATTCACCGACTTGTCGAAAAGGAGGCCAGCAACCACGTCCAGAGATGAAAGCATCTCTGAAAAAACCCAGAAACCTTCGACTACCAAGTCCGGAGATAACAACTCAAAAAGGTAATCCGAGGGCAACAATGATAGCCTGTCAACATAAATCGCAAACTTGTTAAAATCTAACCTTAGTCATCAAAATTCAAGGAAAACACTTTCAGACAGCCTCAATATCAATATTAAACTCAACAATCACAATTACGTGTTATGGGCCAAAATTATTAAAGTAGCAATCGGAGGTAGATCAAAAGCCCTATTGAGCCACTTAATTGGAATTCCAGTCTCCACCCAAACCAAGAGAAGAAGCCTATGAGTGATGGGAACAAAACGACTTGATCCTTTTCTCATGGCTTATTCAAAATATCAAGCCCCAATTAGCCAGGAATTTGACAAAATATCATATTGCCAGGGCATTGTAGAACACCCTAATTACAATGTATAGTAGCGGTAGAGACAAGCTACAGACTTTCTATCTTCATTTAAAAGTAAATGGAGTGAAACAAAATAAGCAAGCGCTCGAGGGATTTTGGATTACCTTGCAAGAAGTATGGGGCGAAATAGACCGGAGAGAGCCAAATTCGATGACCTCTAAAGCAGATATAGCAACATACAACAAAATACACCAATAATAGAAGCTATTTCAGTTCTTAAACGCTTTAGATCAAGAGCATCACCAAATAAAAAGATAAATTCAGAGATAGGATCCGTTACCATCACTAGAAGAGGCATATGCCACCATAAGAAAGGAGATTGCCTGAATAACCATACTCGGAATAGAAAACGTGATGAGAGAGGGGATTGGCAGTGGGCTGAATATGGTCGGAGCAAAGGCTATGGAGGTGCAAGGGCAGAAGCTGTCAGGCCTCAAAAAAGGCACATCATTCCGGTAAGATATATCGAAGTTAAAGTGTACACTTTGCTGAAAAACCAAGCACACAAGAGATGGATGCTTCGAAGTGATAGGATATCCCGAGTGGTGGCTTGATAAAAGCAAAAAGAAGGCTCAAAGTACCGGAGGAAAGGTCGCCACCATCGTTTGTAGCTCTAAAGTCACCGGTAGCTATGGTGGCAACTAAACAGTTTCAGCAGCAGAGAGGGGAGCGGCAGCAATTACAGCCATGAGAGAAAGGGAAAACCCTAAAGAGGGCTTTTATAGTGAAGTTTTAAAGGGTTTTCACTCAAACCAGTTATCTTTTAATTTTTTCACAATTAACCCCATGAACTCATATGATATTCAAACTCACCCACATAATTATTTATTTGATAAAATTGGCCACACCAAGCCAATTTCGGACCAAATTAACCCAATTAAAGCCCAATCCTTTGCAAATCTCACCCAAAACAACAATAATTCCAAAACTAAATCTTGGATTTTTTACTGTGGAGTAACAGACACAATGACTTTTGATCCACGGGATATTCAAACGTAAACAAAACCCGAGAAAACCCATGTCATTGCAGCTAATGGGGAAAGTATCCCGGTATACGGAGCAGGGATAATCAACATTTCACTCGGTTTAAAATTATCCAATTATCTCTATGTTCCATCACTATCCCATAAATTATTAACTATCACTCATGTTACTAGAGAGCTCAATTGTACCGTACTAATGGATCTTACATTTTGTATATTGCTGGACATCAGGACATGTATGATTATTGGGCGTGGCACTAAACGTCAAGGACTGTACTACATGGATGAGGTTGCTCAAGATAGTATTGCTTTGCTTACTCATGGAACTACAAACAAAGAGGCTTGGCTATGGCATCGAAGACTAGGGCATCCATCTACGGGTTATTTGCAAATTTTATTTCCCAAGCTGTTTAATTCCCAGAATATAATCTATTGTGAAACATGTGTACAAGGAAAGAGTCATAGATAGACTTTTAAACCAAACAATACCAAAATGGATGCACCTTTTGATTTAGTTAACTCCGATGTATGGGGGCCATCACCTATTATCGGTGGGCAATTTTTCCGTTACTTTCTCATATTTGTTGATGATTGCACCCGTATGACTTGGGTTTATTTCTTAAAAAATAAATCTGTATTAACCAAAAAATTCACCCATTTTCACACAATGGTACAAACTCAATTTAACAAAAACATCAAAATTTTACATTCTGATAACGGGGGAATTTGTCAACTCAGGCATGAAATCCTTTTGCCAAAATGGAGGGGTTATCCATCAAATTACTAGTCCACATACACCAAAACAAAATGGTGTTTCCGAAACAACAAAATAGAATCCTCCTAGAAATAACCCGATCCCTTATCATTGAATCAAAAATTCCAAAAACTTTTTGGCCAGAAGCACTAGCCACATCAACTTACCTCTAAAATAGACTTTCCACAAAAATCCTTAATCTTCAAACCCCAATCCAAACCCTAGCCAAATTCACCACCACTAACCCTTCAATTTTAGAATATTTGGTTACTCAATATATGTCCACATTCCCAAAATTGACCAAACCAAATTCAACCCTGCGTAGATTAATGTGTCTTTATTGGATACGGGATTGACAAAAAGGGATACCGGTGCTATAACTCAAAAACCCATCACATGTATACTACCATGAATTATAATTTCCTTGAAACTGTGTGTTTTTATGATACCCAACTCAGTGGTCAGGGGGAGACTGAAGAGTGTGATACACTTAGTTGGATACCAGAACCGATACCTAATGAAATAGAAGCCACAACCTCGGAAGATGTAACGTTGAACTCCAAGGAAGGCAATACTATTGGGACATCCTCTGAAACTTCCAAACAATCATCAGAGTCTAGTCCCTTAACCAGTAGTCATATGGACCTAGTATCCGAGGTACGAGAAACTAATTCTAATTCTGCTGTGCAAAATATTCATGACTTTGAAGATATGGTAGAACAGGTAACATGATTTGAAGTAATAGAATAGAAAGAATGGTATATCCTACCTCCCAGGAGAAACAGAGGCATCCCACGAGAGAATTACTCGCCAAAAAAAGAAGCCCACAAATCCAAATACCCAGTAGCACACATTACAAGGGGGAGTCTATCTAATGAAGCCAAAGCCTTTATCACAGCTGTTTGCAAGGAGGAAATCCCAAACACAACTGAACAAGCTATGTCATCAGAAAATTGGAAAGCCGCTATGAAATCAAAAATGGATACTCTCAAGAAGAACAATACATGGGAAAAATGTACTCTACCTATAGGAAAAAGATTAGTCAGGTTTCGATGGGTATATACAGTGAAACACAGGCCATATGGGTCAATCGAAAGGTACAAAGCACGACAAGTAGCAAAGGGGTATACTCAAACCTATGGTACCGATTACTCTAAGACTTTCTCGCTAGTAGCTAAAATCGATACTATTCGGGTTCTCTTTTCCATTGCTGCCAGCAAAAAATAGCCTCTTCACCAATTTGACATTAAGAATGCCTTTCTACATGGTAACTTGAAGGAAGAAGTCTACATGGATGCCCCACCAGGTTTCAAAAGAGATTTAAAAAAGGGAGAAGTTTATCGACTGAAGAATTCTCTATATGGGCTTAAACAATCACCAAGGGCATGGTTTGGAAGATTCCCAATTACAATGAAGCGGCATGGATTTCAACAGTCCAACTCCAACCACACATTTTTTTAAAGCATAGAGGTGAACTAGTAACTTGCCTTATTATCTACGTTGATGACATGATCATTACAGGAAAATGATGTAGAAGAAATTGGCAAGTTAAAGGTGAACTTATTCATAGAATTTGAAATGAAAGACTTGGGAAGACTTAAATACTTTCTTGGAATCGAAGTGTTAAGGCAGCTCAAGGAATCTTTATCTGTCAGAAAAATACATCCTGGATCTACTAGTAGAAATAAGAATGCTCGACTGCAAACCAGCTGACACTCCTATGGTTGTCAATCACGGACTTAGAATCCTAGAATAAACTGAGCTAGCTGATAAAGGATAGTATCAACGACTGGTGGGAAAACTTATCTACCTCTCACATACACAACCAGACATATCTTACGGTGTAGGGTTGTGAGTCAATTCATGCATCAACCTCATAAAGACCACATATCATCCGATATCTGAAGGGTACAGCTAGTCATGGGATCCTATTGAATACACATGAACATCTACATATCATAAGTTATACTGACGCAGACTGGGCAGGAAACTCGGTAGATCAGAGATCAACATCCAGCTACTTTACCTTTGTAGGGGGTAATTTAGTCACATGGAGAAGTAAGAAATAGAAGGTGGTTGTGTTATCAAGCGTTGAAGTAGAGTTTCGTGGAATTTCCAAAGGACTAACCGAGATCCTATGGTTACAAAAATTATTAACAGAGATTGGATTTCCACCAACCAAAATCTATGAAATAATGTGTGATAACCAAGCAGCCATCCAGATTTCTAAGAACCCGGTTCAACATGACTAAACAAAATATGTAGAAGTTGACAGGCATTTTATCAAAGAAAAGATCAAACAAGGAATTGTATAATTACCCTTTGTACAAAAGATCAGATAGCCGACATTTTTAACGAAATCAGTCAACAAAAAGGTGTTCAAAGAAGTCCTGTGCAATTTGTGTATTAGAAATCCAACTACTCAACTTGAGGGGGAGTGTTAAAGGAAAAGAATTTGGATTAGATTACCAAATCATCACTTTCAAAATGAGAGCACAAATCAAGGGAAAAATCAGCAAATACTGTAAATTATTTACCTTCCATTTGTAAACCTTTTCACACTCACTATACACACTCATTGTACGGCTATATAAAGCTCTGTAAATATTCAATCAATAAAATTAGAAAGCATTTCTCAAATATCAATTGTTAATTTAGCAGATTCAATAGCTAAAAGCAGTTGTACGATTTGTTTGGGGATTAGCGCTAAGTCAAAGGTCAACGGATGAAAAGTGTCAATTTACAAATGAGCCCCACGCAACTGCAGACGTCAGACTCTCAAAGGAATGAGAAAAATACACGTAGGTAGCAAAACAACACATCTCTCTCTCTAAAGGATTCCAACCAAGATCAAGCTTGAAGTAGATTGTCTCTCAACGGATTAATCCTATCTCGAAACTAATTAATTCTATTTGACAATGATATATTTAAATCTCTCAATGGGAAGTTTTAAATCACAACGGATAGATGAATCCAGTACAATTTTGCAACAACAATTACTTAAAGTAGACTCTATAAAAGGAGATTGAAACAACTAGTTCAAACTTAATGAATACACCTGAATTTCCTAGAGTTGAAATCTTTGTCAATTTACTCAAAGTTCAATCAAGAAGCACTTAATTTATACATTGTTTTCTATCGAGAGTAAAATTAAATCTTAGATTATAGCTAAGATTATTCATTTTATGAAGAAGCAACACTTTAAAAGTTGTATATCTTCATATTATCTTTTAAAAATTGTACCGAGGAATCTGGGTTAAATATGAAATTTAACTTAATGGGGATATATTATATATTTGAGGGTACTTTTTGTAATCGGGATCTCTTGTGATGACTTCTCCGCCTAGTTAAAGGATTAAACACTAGTGGATTAAATTTCAAGGAAGGTAACTAAGGACTAGAAGTAGGCAGTGACCAAACCAGTATAAAACCAATGTGTTTGATTTCTCTAACTCTATCTCTTTACTTACTCAATATCATTTTTGTTCAACATTCATATTATATCCGTTGTTATTATTTCTCTGTATCGATTCACTCAGCATTGTGCTTGTTTGCTAAATAAAGATTTACTCAGCACATGCTTTGGTAAACTGAGTAAAGCATAGTCTCTAAATATACTCAGCACAGTTTTGACTCAGCATGGTATTCGCATAATTGTAATTCATAATTTAAAAAATGGTGTTTTAAGTCATTCACTCCCTCTGACCAATTATCAAAGCTAAACATGACCTACACTAATGCGCCCATATTCTTTTATTTGTCGAAGAATTAACTTTTCTACCTAACAAATGTGTAATTCACAGAACTACTAAATATATTAAATTTTTTTATTGAAGAATATAATCTTTTATATTAAATATGAGGCTATAACAACTATAATCAAAGGCTGACAAACATGATTCGTAGATCGGTTGAAATAGAAAATTAAAAAATCACTTCAAACATATTACAGAGTTAAAACACAGGATGGAAAATACCACAACACAAACATACTAATTGAACTTGCTTGTACACAAGACAAAGGCATGACTTAATAAAAAATAAAAAATAAACTTTGAATCCTATATTTTCTTAATCTCAACTAACATTTTTCGATCTACAACCACAAGAGCATATGTATATGTCAATCATTGTTGCAGATCTTTAATGATCTTGCTAAAATTAGATATATCGAAGTGCCTACTATGACAAATCAACAAGTATCTTGTCTAAAGGCAGATGAATTTGTATGCAAACTATCATGATTGAGATATGTAGCATCGAATTCATGATTGAAGAAGTCGATCCCGTCGTGGAAACTAAAAATAGTAAATGCAAATTATTCAACATAAGAAAAACATTACGAAATCTTTAAAAAATGAGGAGGAAGAAGAAAGCCAAAACTTTGTTATTCCTCCTCGAAAAGAATTTAGTAGAATTCAAGGAAAAAAAGTGCAGGTGGAGGTTTTAAAAAAATTTAACCTGATGTTTTTATTTTTTATATTTAGTAATAATTGAAAATCATCAAATATGTTTGAATGAAGTAACACGAATTTCTTTCTCACCCGATTACATTAACCATCTATTATAATGTTGAATGCAACCCTTTCCTTAAAATATGCTTTTAATATAATTCAAAATTAATCCGACTTGCAGTTAATGCAAATAGGAAAAATCTAACTTCAAATATGTCATTTACAGCGTGTTTTTCGTTGGAAAAAAAATACTAAATAATAAAAAGAATTTGATTTGTAAATAAAATTAAATTTTAATAGCAAATTTGTGGGCGTGAAATATGTGGCTCATTTGCTATTAATATATTGTGCAATCAACTTCAACCTTTTGAAAGTTTTCTATTGAACTCGTATCATATACAAAACAAAACCAAGTGAACCATGTTAAATATATGTGATTATACGGACGAATCTGAAGTCGTGAAATATTTTCGGATTGGAATTTATTTGACGGTGCCATCAAATATTTCAATTGGATAAAATCAGATTTTTAACAAGTTTTTATGATGAGAATTTGTTGTTAAAAGATGAAAAATGAACAGTGTAGTTTTTTGTCCAATGGCAGGTTCTTATAGCTAAAAAAAACCATGCAAAATACATGTCTTTTCGGGAAATGTCAGGTTCACGACTTTTCGGGAAAAATGTTAGGTTTTTGATCCAAATAACATGACTTTTCAGGGTAATGACAGAAAATTTTTTTATTCAAGCTAACCTGGTAACTCGACCCCGACCAAGGATGCTACCCTTGGACCCTGTTAGGGGCTGCCGCCCCTTGACCTTGCTACCAGGGGTGCTGGCCGGACCCCCGGTATCGTAATAGAACCCGAAAAACATACACTCCGCACCCTCCCAACCTGTTCAATGAAATATTACGATTGTATTGGTCAACTAGTTGAGTAATTTTGCCTTATTATTTAAAATTTATACATCACTTGAGTAAATTTTGATAATTTTTTTATGATTTTCTAAAATTATAATAAATAATTTTAATTTATAAATACTTGCACTTTTCAAATATTTCAAAAATTTATTACTGATGTGTATTACTTTTTATATTGACCAAATTGCAAAATTTCAGATAAAAACAAACATCATTATCTATTATCAAGACAAAATTTAACACTGATGTGTATTACTTTGAAAAATAATGATATTGCATGTTTTCGAAGAATTTCCAAATTAATACTCTCTCCCATTTTTTATATGTGTCTTCAAAGTTGTTTGTTAATAATGTTGTTCCAAGTGGAAAGTAGCTTGGTATAACTTAAGCAAAGTCTCGAGTTCGAGTTTTGTAAATGTAGAAAATCTTCATTGGGAGACTCAACTACCATAACCATGTGTGCGACCCGGATTGGATCTAGATGTAATCGGGACAATGCTCCTTTAATTCAAATGATAAAAAAAAGTTAAATGTTAATATTAAATTTTTTTTAATTAAGATAATGAAAATATTTACATATCCTTATGTTTTTTAAGTTAAAATATATATTTTTTTATCATTGTACATGAAAATAAAGGGAAAAGGATGGTTGTATTTAATAATTTTATATAAAAAAGTATTTAAAATTGACTAGGATCCTTAAAAAGGAGGAACTATATGGAAGCGGGGAAATTATATCAAGGACTTTGTTCAAAGATGAATTCATATATACTTATCATGTGTTTTAAAAATCAATTTATATTTTACTTTTCTACTGTTACATTCATTCTGTGGATACATGGTAACATGCACCTTAATATGAAACGTTGTCGTTTCCCAGCTCCTAAGGAGGGTTTAGAATTTTGCAGAAATTGGCTCTGCACATTCAAAAAAGAAGAGAAAACGATTAGGGTTTTTAATCAGCAATGTTGGTCGAAGCAAAAGGAGTCATCGATGAACCAATTCAGCGCATCCCTACTCAAAATGAAGTAACTGGTATCAATTTCTTCATTAACTCTATTTTGTTTGTTACTAACTCCTCTATGATTCATCAAATCTTATTCTTCATTTCTTTTTTGCTTAATACGTACAAGTAATGCGGGATCTTCGACCTGTTCATTTCCTCTTCAAAATCGAAAATTCCTCTGCTCTTTCTTCCACTTACACTTGAGAAAACTATGAGTCAAGTGATTTTGAAGTCGGTGGATACAAATGGTACTTTTATTTTTCTTAAAAAAGTGATTTTTTTCCTCTTTACTGCAAGCAATTTTGTCATCAATCTGGGGTTTTTGAGCTACTGCTTGTGCTAACCTATACTTTAATTTGGTCTAGGAAATTGTCTCTTTATCCTAAGGGAAACAAGAAAGTAAATGAGAATAAGCATATATCTCTGTATTTGGTGCTATCCAAATCGAATGCATTTACTTTACATCAGGAAGTTAATGTGTACTTCAAGTTGTTTCTTTATGATCGGATCGAGGACAAGTGATTGACTGTTCAAGCATTTGAGTGGAAAACCTTGGTAACAACACATACGCTTGGAATGTCGAAAAATTTTCTGAGATGACACAAGAATTCTATAATTCTCCACAGTT
>CATIWQ010272179.1:0-38828 GCA_949673415.1 Euphorbia schlechtendalii | reverse complement strand
AATTTCGTGACATGCATGGTGGCATGAGTAGTAGTCACTGAATGATAGTATGTGTGCATAGTTAGAGAGTGAAATGTATATAGATTTCGCTACATTCAAAGTCTTAGTGAGAAAAATGTATAAGTGATTCGATACTTATTTTGATCACTAGATTTCTACACAAATTTGAGCGATTGTTGTATGAGTGTAATTGTAAAGCACTTATGAATAAAAGTTTTCATTCTTCAACATTCATTTGTTCGATATTCACAAAGAATAGCATCCTAGTGGAGGTTCTGTACGAGTCGAGACCGAATTCAAAGTACGTAGGAATTGCGAGAATTAACGACTCCCATTAAAGAGTGGATACGGTTTGATCAACTTTAGCTTTCAATTGCATACCTTACAACTTTACTTTTTTTTCTACTTATACTTTCTATTTAAAAGTTTATGATATGTCTATGTGTCATAACGAGTATTTCATCTTGTGTCATTTATATTAATGAAGTTATGTGCTTTCGAGTTAACTTTAAGAGTGATTTTGGGGTTAACAAGATTGTGTATAGTTACTGGATTTGTGATTATAACGCTGTTTAGTGAGCTAACATTTTTGGAGTGGAAACTTGCTAAATATGGCTATGTGAGAGCGACCCTTACAAAGCATAGTATTATTGTAATCTAGGTTCTTATAAGTGTCACAATTCGTTTACCCTAGATTTAGAAAAGTCATTTCATGTGTTGCTCGGCGGTCAATTATTGAATATTTGAGCGTCTAGAACCGTGTTTGTTATAGTTATCTATGTATGAAATCTTCTTGATGATTTTGCATGTTTTTCTCTACTATACTTATTCTTAGGGAATATCTATATAGTTTACATCATCTCTAATCTGTTCATGCATCTGTCTATTCATCATTCTATCAACCAAACCATCCAAACCCTACAATATATTTTATTTCTTTTGTTTTGTAACTTTATTTGTTCTTTAGAACTGAATTCCTTCCCTGTGGAATCGATATCTTTTAAAACTACATTGAAATATATACTTACAGTGGTCTTCATTTTTCTATTTGATAAGCGGTATTGACAATACCTGTTCGTATTTTGAACTTTTATCTTATCTGTAGAAAAGTGGGAAACAAGGTTATTTGTACCGTTACCGAATATAAGCCTATCGGAACGAGTATAGTCAAAATCTTGCGATCATGAGGCGGTATGGATAGCTAAAATTTTCCATCCGAGATTTGTTGATGGCACGAGAAACCATGACATTGGTGCACCTGCAAAATACTTTATTTATGCACAAATATATGCGTGAGTTAGAATTAGTATGGATATGCATTGATCATTGTTTATTGCATGGTTGTGTGAAAATTTTTCTGTATGCATGTATATGTTGATATTGTCCTACTTTTAGAGCTTTTTAATCATAGAAAGGGACTACCTCAATGCCTTGATAGAGGTTAGGTGAGTGACAGAGAAGGAGCTAGGTTGATGAGCCTGGGTCGGGATAGAGTAGCGAGGGACATGACCAAGTTTAAGGATAGGTTTCCCATCTCTGAGGTGAGTAAGAGGAAGAGTGAGATGAAGAATCGACAAGAAGAGTCGGTGATTGATGAACTGAGAGCTAGTATGTCTTAGCTAGGGGCTAAGCTTGCTGATCAGGTTGTGGGTAAGATGAGGGTGGTTGAGCATGGCAGTCAAAGCTATCGGAGGGAGACCCCACAAAGATTTGTAGTCGTTCAATAACTAGCTGTAAGTTTGTGCCGAGAGGACTGATTGAGCTGTCTCCTTCACAAGATTAGGAGGATGATAGCGATGACGTGACTGAAGATGATTTCAGGGATTCTAGCTCTTGATGTTTTTAGTCTTGTAATCTTTATGTTGTTATTTTATCAGGTCATGGTCCTATACATTTGATACCTTTGAATTTGGAACTTGTATTCTCTTTATTTCATTCTCTTTTGGGGTTTTATATATATAAACATTACCCTTTTCTCTTATTTTTGGATTCCCACATTTCTTAGTGGAGTTGAAAAATATGTTTGGCATATATATGTTGTGATTTTGTAGGTACAACATAGAAAAATGCGAAGAAAAGAAACAAAAAGGGTTGGTCGATCCTATAAGATTAGTGGCAGCCTAGTCTATAAGTGGAAAAGGGTCTCACAAAATATATCTATTCCCCATGCTAAGGATGGCCAATGGCTAATGTCCCCATAAATGTTGCATGCATGACATTTCTTCATCTCTGAGATGCAATTGGCTATTATAGTTGTCCATAAATAACCTTGCCTCTAAATATTCTATGCCAAAGCCACACCGTTCATGTGACGGCCACAATCTCCCCCATGGATGCAATTCATGACTAGGGTAGCTTCTTTTTCAAAGAGGCATCGAAGTAGCAAACATCATTAGTGCATTTGAAGAGATCATCACTAATAATCCTAAACTAAGCTACCAGTCGACGAAGAGATAATCGCTTCTAGCATATTGATAAGTGTATAATTACACTTATTATCATATTAATTTTATACACTAAACACTATAGTTTTAGTCATTTTTGTGCTTCATATAAAAGATTTCACGTGCTATGCAGTTGTTTTTGGTGCAAATGTAGATAGTAGGTAAATCTTGGGAGTGAAATGATCTAAACTGGAATTCTATGTAAAAAGAGTGAAAAAGGTGCAAAAAGATGCGTGGAACTTAAAGATTTGGCTTAGGATCGAAACTGTCAAAGATCGGTAAAGTTACAAGAAGAATTCTGAAGAAAAACACAATTCACAGTTGCATCAATCATTCGCGGTCGTGACTTGTATACTTCAGAACAGAAAGTTACCAGACAAGTATTCATGGTTGCGACTTGTATATCGCGGCTAAGACATTGATGGTTTTCTGGTTAAATCTTCTTAACTACCGACCACCAGATAAGAGCAATCAACCGCCAAAAACTACCAACGAAAAGATACTTATCAGAAGTTAACCAATCATGAAACGGTGTTTATCCATTATGGATAAGATTGAAGCTTCTCAACCAATCACAATAAAGTGATGCAATCTTTCGCCAATGGACACAACTCTTCATTTGGATAGATGCAACTCTTCAAACTTTATAAATAGGGCTCCAAACCTTACAATTTCGTGTATCAATGGAGTGCAGCATTAGAGTGCAATTATAGGGTTACGTATAGTGTGTCTAGATAGAGAATAAAATATCTAATTTTTCTACGTTCATAAGTGTTAGCGAGAAAATGTTTAAGTGATTCAAATCCTTGTTTTGATCACTAGATTTCTCTATATATTCGATTGATTTTTGTATAAGTGTACTAGCAAATCACTTATCAATAAAAGTTTTCGTTCTTCAAAATTCATTTGTTCGATATTCACAAAGAATAGCATCCTAGTAGAGGTTCTGTACTGTTCGAGACCAAATTCAAAGCAGACGCAAGAATTGCGAGAATTGACAACTCCCATTAAAGAGTGGATACGGTTTGATCAACTTTGGCTTTCACTTGCATACCTTACAACTTTGCTATGCTTTCTACTTATACTTTCTATTTCGAAGTTTATGATATGTTTATGTGTCATAATGTGTATTTCGTGTTAAGTCTCTTATATTAATCAAGTTATATGCTTTGGAGTTAACTTTAAGAGTAGTTTTGGGGTTAACAAGATTGTGTATAATCACTGGATCTATGATTTTAACGTTGGTTAGTGAGCCAACATTTTTGGAATGGTAACTTGCTAAATGTGGCTATGTGAGACCGACCCAAGCATAGTAATATTGTTATCCAGGTTATATAATTGTCTTGATTCATTTGCACTAGATTTTGAAAAGTCATTTCATGTGTTACTCTGCAGTGAATCATTGAACATCTGAGTGTCTAGAACCGATTATGTTAGATTAGTTTAGTGAATGTAATAACTTTGTTGAACTTGCATATTTTCCTTGCTATACTTATTTCGTTGGGAAAATCTATATATTAGAATCTCTAATCTTCCTTACATATATCTATCCATTCTTCATTCTAATCCTCCTATCTAAAACTTCAAATTATTTTATTTTATTTTATTTTCTTCATTCCGTTTTCCTTATTGATCTTTAAAGCTGGTCCTTCCTTGTGGGATGGGATCGATATCTTTTAAAACTACATCGCAATTGTATACTTGCAGTTATCATCATTTTTCAATCTTGATAAGTGGTATTGACAACACCTATACTTTACATGAACAAATTTTCGACACCATTAATATATCCAAAATCTTTGTGAAGAAGTTATTAAAATTATCAGTAGAAAAGTGGCGAACATCCATCACCCCTAGAGGAAATTCTCCATCTTGGATCAACCAGACTATATCACAATATCAACATTTCTCATCCATACTAATAGCACCGAGATGGCATGACAATAGAAGGGCTCTTTGGGTAATTGAAGAACAACGAGTCTGATGGGTTGGGATTAGGGACCTTCCCACATGGAGGCTATGGTAGCCAAGGAATCAGCCATTTGATTCTCATCCCGAAGCACGTGTCGAAAAAAACATTTCTTGAATTTGTGGCTAACTCCAACACTACATCAAGATATAGTTTAAGAGACTCTTCATTGATTTTCCAATCTTTGACAACTTGATGAATGAATAGCACAGAATCACCAGGTGTAGTGACTTCAAATGCCCTTGCTTTTCTCAAAGGTTGCATACCAATGAGACATGCCTCATATTCTATTCCATTATTTATGATTGGAAATTCAAGGTGCTTTAACAGGGGGATGACTTCATTATACGGTGTTACCAAGATTACTCCGAGACCTAACCCTCAATGATTCATAGTTCCATCAAAGAACATATTCCACTCTTCATTCATTAATTCAACGACCGCAAGCTACTTACTTAAAAAGTCAAAGTTCTCAACATAGTCAGTTCAAGGGCTTGATTACCAAGGAATTCTATGATTGCTCGGTCTTTAATCACCTTCTTAGTATATTAAGTATCAAAATCAAAGAGAAGAAGTAATCAGCAGGATAGTTCACCGACCATGATTGGAGATTGGCATAGATATTTCATATATCAATTTTGGGTACCGCTTGAATTCAGTAAGACTAGAAGTAATGCCTAAGCTTATTAGTGAGCTAGACCATGGTCACACATGTCTTCTCAATCACCATGTATTGACTTTCATACTTGATTAGCTTTTTACTCAAGTAATAGGAAGATTTATCAAGTATGTCTTAATCTTGTCGAAGGTTAGTTAGTACTGATCATTTTGGACAATTGGCTGTTGCTTCTTTAACAACTTAAATATTGGCTCACAAATGGTAGTCAACCAAGATTTAAAATGAATGACATACTGAAGTGACCCTAGAAATGATCCCACTTCCTAGAAGTTTTCTAGATGTCATATAAAAAACACACTTCTTTGGAATAAGTCACAAGTTGTACTTCTCTATCCTTGTTAGGAAATGGTCTAACGGCTCTTTGTTCTCTCTTGATTTCTAGAATTAACTAACATGTCATCAACGTAGACTTCAATCTCCATGTCTATCATGTCATGAAGCAAAGCCGTTACTACTCACTAGTAGATTACGCCATCATTTTCAACACAAATGGCATGACTTTGTAGCAGTTGCTCCCCATTTGGTTATGAATGGTGTCTTTACCTTTGTCAACAATATACTAATAATCTGGTTATAGCCCATGAACAAGTCCATGAAGGAATACATTGGGGTTCTAGCTATGCTTTCTATTGAGACAATGACGCGAGGGAATCAAAAACCGCCTTTAACGATGCATTGTTGAGATCTTTGTAGTCCCCACAAACCCTTACCTTTCCTTCCTTTTTAGCTATGGGGATGATATTTTCTAGCCATGTTAGATATTCACAATCTTAAGGAAAGGCTACTTCACTACTTATGCCTTAACTTTATTTGCCCATATTAGATGCAATCGACACAATTTCTTTTTCAATGGCCTGAATTTCAGACCAGTTTGAACTTGGTGCTTTCTATCTACTCCTGACATGTCTTCATATGACCAAGAAAAAATTCTCACATGAAGCCTAAGCACATTTTAAATCTCTCTTAATTACTATTTTAGGTGATTCATTTGTACCCAAGTTAATTTCATGTATAGAGACATCATGTATGCTAAAGACATTACAAATAGATTCAAATGAATGCATGGTGCTGTTAGATAGAACATCAAAAAGCTAAGTAAAGTGTGGATATTTCATTTTATAAATTACCTCATAGATAAATTTACTTACATAAAGAACACTAGAAATATTAAAGATTATATTATCAACATATTCATCCTCTACAAGCAGAGGACCTTCTTTGATTGTGTCTACCAAAGTAACCCTTTGATTTACATGAATCTAGATCTATGGCAGAGGTGGTTATTGGGATGGTTTAGCAGTAATCCATGGAGCAGTGGTGACAAGCGGCTTCACACTTGCTGTAGTAAACACTACAACATCTACGATTAGAGGAGCTAGAGGATGAGTAAGGGGTCCACCTAGAGGAGCTACAGCATGAGCACGGGCAGTTGGATGAGCACTTGACTTGTTGAAAAATGGAAGATTCACCATAGGGAGTGGTGGTTGGATGAGTAGAAAAACAAGTAATTTGAGGAGGGTTACCTTAAGAAGGCTCATCGGGAGAATAGAGCATAATCCCTAAAGATCAAGAGCAAACTACTTCTCTTGAATTTGACTATGTCTCATGTTTCCCTTCTTTGCATCCTCGATTAAAGCCTTGACTAGCTTTTAAATAGCTATAGCAATGAGCCTCCTTTAGTCTTCACTCCCTTCCATCCTTTCCTCATGAGGACATCAATAGATTTGGTGAGAGAATCAACAATAGCTTCAATATCCTCGTCCATGGAATGAAATTTGGTGAGGTATAGAGCTTGGCCCTTGCATTCCTATAGTTTTGAGGAAAGGGAAAAGAGTTCTTATTGATCTTGAAGATTATGATGATTATAACCTAAAGCTTCTCAAAGAGAATGTAACAACCATCAATTACTTACATCGTGTATTAGAATTATTTGAGTTTCACAGGGTATAAGAAATATGGAGGATGTTTGAAGTCACCTATGGGAGGATAGATAAAGTGAAGGAGACCAAGATCAACTTGATGATCAGGGAATATGAGTTATTCCAAATAAGCACTAGTGAGGATATTAAAAGTATGAATACCATGTTCGTTAACATCATCAATGAACTAAAGAGATTAGAGAAGAACTTGGCCGAAGAAGAAATGGTGAAGAAAACACTAAGAAGTCTCGTAATGGAGTGGGATTCCATGAAGAGCGCCATTGAAGAAGCTCATGATTTGAAGACCTATAGCTATGATGAGCTACTAGGAAACTTGCTAACTTAGGAGATATCACTAATAAAGTACGATGATGATATGAAGAAAAGTAAGGGAAAGGAGAAGAAGAGCAGAGCTATTATTCTAAAAGTTGACTCTTTTCAAGAAATTCTTAGGATAATTCATATGAATAAATGTCGTTGCTAAGTAGAAAGTTCAAGCACTTAGTGAAGAAGCATGGGAAATACAAGAACAAGTTTCCCACCAAGAAGAAATTAACTTAGCATAAGAAGGATGCTTAAGAAGGATAACCAAAGAATGACTACAACAAAGATAAAATTTTTTGGCTATGGTGATAAGGGTTACATTCAATCAAGGTGTCGAAAATCTAAGAAGGACACATTCAAGAAGACTTTTAGCAAGAAGAATAATGCTTTTACAGCCAAATGGAGCGATTGTAATGAATCTTCATCATCCGATGAAGAAGCACAAGATTATTCCAAACTTTTCTTGATGGTGATTGATGGATAAAGAGGCAGAAGCTCAACATCAAGCACAAAAGACATCAATTCTACTGCTAATTAAAATGCTGAGAGGGATAAAGGAAAGAACCCCCAAGTAGAAGTACACTTTGAAATTCAATTTGTCTAAGTGCTCTTTAATGTTATGAAATTGACTAATAAGTCAAGGAATAACATCAAGGAGATGGTGAGGAGAAGTGAGGATTTGGAAGAAACTATTACATCCTTATCCCTTATTATCCACTTTCTTCAAGAAAAATTTGCGTATCATGAGAGTCATATTAACAAGCTCACCAAGATATAAGATGAGTTGACTGTTGATTTAATAGATTTGAAATAAGTATGGGTACCTTCTCTATCCAAAAACCTAGTTTTAAATAATCAAACTTGCACCTTTACTAAGGGAAAAGAGCTTTTCCAAGAGAAAAGCGAGCTTTCCCAAACAAAAAAAACAACATGTGGTGTTTGTGGTAAAGATGGATATGCCACTATTTTATCCATTCATAATAATTGTTACTGTGAAGAGTTAGACTAGAGTAACATAAGCAATTCTAACAAGGAATGACACAATCCATAAGGACGGGTACCTAAAAAGACTTTACTATTTTGCAGCTGAGCCTGAGATCCGCTATTGACATTTGAATGTTGCATTTGGATAATGGTTGCTCTAGGAATATGACTCAAGATGTGAAGTAGTTCATTTCATTAGAGAGCAAAAAAATTAAAAGTGTTAGCTTTGGAGATAACTAAAAAGGAATGATTCTAGGAAGTTACATAATGGGTGTTAGTCCTTCAATCAAAGAGGTTTCTCTTATCAAAGGACTGAAGTTCAACTTGCTTAGCTTAGTCAAGTTTTGTGATAAAGGTAGGAAGGTTATTTATGACTCCACAGGATGCTTAGTAATTGACTATAATACTAACGCAACTAATATCCATGCTCCTAGAGTTAATAATGTCTATTTGATTGACTTATCCCCTGACTCCACTAATGGTTGTCTTGCATCTATGGAGCATATATGTGGCTTTAGCATATAAGATTGTGTCATATAAATATGAGCATTCTATCCAAACTTTAAAAAAAGTAATTAGTTGTAGGTTTACTCAATATTAGCTTTGAAAAAATAGGCTTTGTTTAGCATGTCAACTTGGTAAGGAAGCTAAAAAATCATCTAAATCAATTAACAATGTAGTAACTAAGAGACCATTGGAACTCCTACACTTTGATCTTTTGAGCCCTCTTCAACATATGAGCATGAGGGGAAAGTAGTTTTCCGTAATTGTAGTTAATGAGTGCATGAGATTTACTTGTGTAATCTTGCTCAGAAGTAAAGATGAAACCCTTGAGTCTTTTGTCAAACTGAGTAATTAAATAATTAAGGAACTAGGAATCAACACTAGTAGATCTAAAGTGATCATGAATGTGAATTTTATTCAAAAGATTTTGGATATACTCATTCCAAAAGACTTATCCCCAGCAACAACACTAAAAACTTGATCGAAAGGTTTTGACTCTACTTATTCTAAGTGCTTATATTTTGTAATGAAGCAGAAAACCTTGTTCTCCACTCTTCTACTAATAATTTAAGAAGTTCAAAATACGATAGGTGTCGTCAATACCACTTATCAAATAGAAAAACGTGACCACTGCAAGTATACAGTTTTGATGTAGTTTTAAAAGATGTCGATCCTACAGGGAAGGGATTCGATTCTAAAGACAAACTAGAGTTACGGGGTAAATGAAAATAGTGAATTTTTATTGGAGGGATTTGGATGATAAACGGATGAATGAATAAATGTATGAACATACTAGAAAAGATATAAAATATAAAGATATTCCCTAAGAATAAATTTAGCAGAGAAAAACATGCAAAATCATGGAGAGTATTTCATACACTAGATAACTTCAACAAATAAGGTTCTAGACGCCCTAATATTCAATAATTTATGACAGAGTAACACATGAGATGGCTTTTCTAAGTCTAGGGTAAATGAATTATGACACTTACAAGAACCTGGATAACAATATTACTATGCTTAGTATAGGTCGCTCTCACATAGTCATATTTAGCAAGTTACCACTCCATAAATGTTGGCTCAATAAATAGCATTATAATCACAGATCCAGTGATTATACACAATCTTGTTAACCCTGAAATCACTCTTAAAGTTAACTCGAAAACATATAACTTTACTAATACAAATGACGTAAAATGAATTACTCGTTATGACACATATACATATCATAAATTTCGAAATAGAAAGTATAAGCAGAAAACAAAGTAAAGTTGTAAGGTATGCAAGTGAAAACTAAAGTTGATCAAACTATATCCACTCTTTAATGGGAGTCATCCATTCCCGCAATTCCTGCATCTACTTTGAATCTGGTCTCGACTCGTACAGAACCTCCACAAGGGTACTATTCTTTGTGAATCTTGAATAAAAGAATGTTGAAGAATGAAAACTTTTATTGATAAGTGCTTTGCAATTACACTCATACAACAAACGCTTGTATTTGTGTAGAAATATAGTTATTGAAATAGGAATCGAATCACTTAAACATTTTTCTTGCTAAGATTTTGAAATAGTGAAATCTATATAATTTCTACTTTATATCTATACATACACGTCTAACTTGTATCACACTGTCAATCCAAATTTCTGCCTCCTTTTTTGAAAATGGTTGAAGTTGAACCGCATTTATAGAGTACGAAGGGTTGCGTTTATCCAAATGAAGAGTTTTGTCCATTGGTGAAGAGTTACATCACTTCATTTTGATTAGATGTAAAGATTCATCATCATCAACAATGGAAAGGTACCTTTTCATGATTGGTTGACTTCCAAAGGGTGTTTTTTCGGTTGGTAGTTGATGGCGGTTGATCGTTGTTATCTAGTGGTTGGTAGTTGAAAAGAGATAACCATTAACCATTACAAGTCACGACCGTGAATCACATGTCATGATCATGAACATTGGTTGGTAGTTTTCTATTTATGAAGAGTGACAAGTTGCGACCATGAATAGTTGTCAAGATCATGAAATGTTGTTTCTTCATGATTCTTCTTTGCAACTTTACCGATCTTTAACAACATCGATCCTATGCCAAATCATTGTGTTCCATGCATCTTTTTGCACCTTTTTCACTCATTTTCTATAGAATTCCACTTTTTATTCATTTTACTCCCAAGATTTACCTAGTTTCTGCATTTGCATAAAAAACAACTACATACCACGTGAAATCTTTTATATGAAGTATAAAATGAAACAAAACCATATTGTTTTATGATTGAAAATGCCATGATAATAAGTGTAATTATACACTTATCAAATTCGAGAATTTCCATTTTGAAGAATTTGTTCATCACATGGTATTGACCATAACTTTGCTACTCCTTAGACACTTTAACAAAATGGGGTTATGGATTGGAAGAACAGAACCAGAGTTGAGATTGTGAGATACATGTTATGTGATAAAAATCTACCAAAGTATATATTGGGGGAAGTTGTTAACATAGCTTATCATATCGTTAATTAGGTTTTAATTCACCCAATTATAGAGAAAACTCCTTATGAACTTTGTCAAGGGCACAAGCCTAAGATTGGTCATCTTAGATAATTTTTGTTGAAGGTGTTTTATTTTAAATATCAGGGAGCAGTTAGGAAAGTTTGATCCTAAGGTATACGAAGGTATTTTTTTTATGACTCAACTAATAGTAGTGCATATAGGATATATGTAAAATGAATCGATCTATTAGAGGAGTCTATGCATGGGGACTTCGTTGAAACTAACAATGTTTGTAGATGGGCCTCTAATGCTGATGAAGATGCTAATAATGGTAAAAATCTAGTTGTTAACATCTTCATCAGCATCAGAGTACAAATATTGAGGAAGTTAAAGCTATTAACTTCCTCAATATTTGGATCTTCATCAGCTTTAACTTCCTCAATATTTGAATGGTGATCTTATGTTAATAACGATCCAAATATTGAGGAAATTAAAGTTGATGAAGATCTTTTAATGAATCTTAACGAAGAAGATCAAGCAACATAGCAATAACCTAGTTTGGAGATTCCAGTTGTAGATTCAAATTTTCTGAGAGAGATTAAGACGTATCACAAGAACCCAATTGATTGAATAGTTGATGATGTCCATAATTTGATAATAACACAAGGTCATCTCAACAAAATGATGAGTAATCAACCTTTTATTTCATTGATTAAACCTAAGAAATTTGAAGATACTAAAGGTAATGATTACTAGACGATGCGATGCAATAAAAACTAGATCAATTCAAATGTAATGATGTTTGGGATCTAGTACAAAAGCCCAAAGGAAAATCAATTATTTTAACTAAGTGGGTATCAAGGAAAAAGCTTGATGAAGATGGCAATTTTATGAGAAATAAGGCCAGGCTTATTGTTCAAGGCTACAACAACAAGAAGGGAGTAATAACGATGAGTTCTATGCACTTATTTAAAATCTTGAAGCTATTAGGATTCCATGTGCTTTTACTTCCCATATGATTTTCAAATTATTTCAAATGGATGTGAAAAGTGCATTCCTAAATTGTTTCTTTTAAGAAGAAGTTTATGTGCATCAACCTCTTGGATTTGAAGATGCACAGAATCCAGAGCATGTGTACAATCTTAAGAAAGCTTTGAATGGATTGCAGCAAGAACCCCATTCTTGGTATGAGAGGCTGAAAAATTTTCTATATAGAATAAGCTACGAAAGAGAAAAAGCAAATACAATTTTGTTTATCAAGCAAAGAAAAGGAGATCTGTTACTAGTCCAAATATATGTAGATTATATCAAGCGATGAAGGTCTTTATAAGGAGTTAAGCAAGCAGATGAAAAGTGAGTTTGAAATGTTAATGATGGGAAAGCTCAAATTCTTACTTTGTCTTAAAATCAAGCAAAGCAAAGATGGAATCTTCATTAGTCAATCGAAATAGGATAAGTGTAAGCGAACGATGTTTCGGGTCTTATGCGGTCATCGCGAGGAGCCGGCCCCATGAGATGGGGCATCGGGGTTTTACTTGAGGAAACAAAATTTTTAGAAAGGAATAAGGTCTAAACCTCTAGCCTATGTTATGGAGTTGCCACCCAGATAAGCTCTTCTGGGATATTCAATACAACCTAGACTCGTTAAGCCCAAATTACATCGTAGTACAGTAATTCGGGTTTTTATGAGTTACTTGTCTCGTTGTTATTTGAGTTAATAATACAAGGAATTAACCAACTATAAGATATATATATTACTTTTCTTGTCATTTTCAGTTTATGTTAGCATCTTACATCATACACATGCAGAAAATGATAAATAAATAAAGCGATAAGAAAATAAAGGAAAGCGAGACATAAATACAAGGCTTCTAACCTAAATACAATGGCCCTAAATACATTTGATCTAGAAATACATTTTTATTTACAAATTGCGATTCCCAAAGGAAAAAAACCCTACCATACCTGTATCCACAAAGATTAGGATATGATATATCACAACATCATGGCATAATTAGTGTACAAAACAAGACACAATTACTAGCATAAGTTTGATTAGGGTGATAAAAAATTTATTGAATTAAAAAATGGGGAATTCTCACTTCTATTTGAAAATAATTGATTTAGGACTAAATTTATTACCAAATTTTATTATTTTGGATTATTGATGGCATAAATTTTGTTGGTTATCGGGAAAAAGTGTTTTTCTTTGTGTGGGACTCTTAAACAATAAGAAAATACACAAAACCGCGTCTAGTCGGCATTAGTCCGGCCCAAGTAAGGGGTCGGTAAGAACTTGGCATTGCACTACCGGACAAGGTGACTAGACTAGCTCCCTTTCTCTTATGGGAAAATGGACAACCGATCCGGTCGAGCTGGGATCGAACCTAAGGTGGGTCGATACCTATCTGACCAGATGTGTACTAGTTTGCTACCTGAGGATAGACCCAAACAGACCTGAAAAAACACGAAAAAGTACGAAAAACACACAAAGAGATTCCAAAGGCTCTGAATCTTACCCCTCTGATGTGAATCCGTGACTTTAGGAACTAGAAACACCAAAAAGAGATCCTTGAAGCCTTTTTTGTCTTGATTTTTGGAAGAAAAAAGTGACCAAAGTGGATTTTAAGGATGGATAGGGAACCTGGGTGCTAAATTTTCACTTTTCAACTTTGAAGAACTCGAGGAAGTAAGATCTTTTGGAGAAAATGTTGAGGAAAAGGGTAAGTAGAGATTTTCCTAACTTTTTCTCTAAAGATCTAAAGAATCTCGCCATTTCTCTCTCAAATATCCAAAAAAAACTAGTAAGGGATGGAAAAAAATGGCAAAAGCCTCCAAATGGCAAAAAGTCCTTCCCACAAAACCTAACTTTTTAGTCTTATATAGTTGTATGTAAAAAAGGTAAAAAAATTATTATGATTAGAGTTAATTTTGGAATCTGGTTTAAAAAACTATTAAAAATGTCAATAGGAACTGGCCTTGCCACGTGGGTAAGGCCGATACCGGTTCCACATGGCAATGATGAGGCTGAGACCAGTGTGTTGGGTGGATCAAACCCGCCGGCCATCGATCCTAAATATCGAACCGGTCCTAGGCCAGTTCAACCAGGAGTCGATATGGTGGGTAATTTTGGAATTTTTAGGTTTATTTTTGACATTTTTGGGTGGTTTTTGTATAGTTTTGATGGTTTGGAAGGATTTGTTCGAATAGTTTTAATTTTCACAGGCCCAAAGATCTCCTCAGAATGTCTTGTAACCCTGATGCGGATGACTACAATTAAAGAGTAAGTTAAAATGTTTCTCATCATCGCTTCGCGAGAGGGACCAAGAATCTCATGCTCATAAGCTACCCCTCATGTTGTCACTATTGACATAAGTCTGAATGGTTAGGAGAAAAGGGTAAGGGATAGTTCTTATTGGATAAAGGGAGTTTTGCCTGTTGGAGTGGGCACACTTGTTTTGTATCCCCTAAGCACAAACAGAAACTTATTTGCCTAATCATAGTAACTAATGGATAAGATCTTCTTGATCGACTTATTCACTGCTTCCACAACCCTGTTGGCTTGAGGTCTACAGGGAGAAGAGTGTTAATGCTCAATGCCATATTTCTCGATCAAGTAGGTCATTTTTCCCATGACATTACATAATGTAATGAGGCATTCTATAGGATGAAAAGATGTGCTTTTTAATTCACTTGGCCATTTTCTCTGTGGATGTATTTTTGAAAGATTCATTCTTTACCCACTTTGACAAATAGTTGACTGCCAAATAATATATCGATGCCCATTAGTTGAAGTGGGTGTCAGATCTCAATAATAATATAAATTCCTTATGTCGAGAGTAACCAAGGAGGTGAAAGATTATTGAGACCTAAAAATGATTGATGTCTCCATAGATTTAACATTCACGGCTGTTGAACTGAACTTAATAGTACCTCACAGTACTTAAAATGTATTGGAATAACAAACTTTCTAGGATAATGAAACTAATTGAGTAGTAAGTATACTCTTAATTAAACAAGTTTACTTGAATTTGTTTAAGGGAAAACAACTCAATTTATTAATTTTAAATTAAGATATAGATTAGAGTAAGAAAAGTTGTGTAAAACTGAGTATTACATAGTTTATAATATATGGACTCTGCAAAGATGAGTAGTTTTTATTTATTAAAAGCTGAGTTCTTTTGACACTTAAATAATAAAATGACACATATGCCTTTAACATTGTTTGTGAGAGGCAGAATATTCCTTTGATACTTTTAAGGAGAAAAAGTGCTGAAATTAAAGAAGATATTCAAGTGGTCCTCAAAATGAAAAGGTATTAGTACGGAATGATGGAGATTCCTCACTAAAGTCCAAGCCAAAAGGCATCTTCTGACATGCGTCATTTCTCAGTATCCCCTGCGCAACTATATAATATCAACAATTAGACAAACCACAAAATTCCACGTTGCATCTCACCTGCCTCTCTATTAGAATATAATTTTTTTAAAGTAAATGAGTTTTAACACATCAAGATTAACAAATTAATCTCGCGCTTCAGTGTTCGAAATCTCTATCTCTAAACGTCCTCGAATTTGTTTCAAAAGGATAAATTTGAAATCTGTGAAGAGCATAAAAATTAAAGATAAAGTCAGGATAAAAAGTTTGCAATAGCTACTTCCAAGACCTTCAAGTATAAATAGAAGACCGAAGTAGAAGTTCAAACTTGGTGAATCACCTTAAATACTCTCAAATTATTCATAACATTCAAAAATTCAAACTCAAGCATTCTAAGCAAATATAAATTTATCAATATGTTTGTAATAGAGAGAATCAATTTTAGATTTAACATTGTAAAAAGGATTCAATGAAATTTATAAGTTGAATACTTAGTTCGCATTTGTTATTAAAATCTAAGTGACAGTTTATAAAGGGTACATAAACTGTAGATTGAGAGGTAGTTAGAAAGGAAGGTACTTTTTATAATCACTTCTACAAACTTTAAAGGCTTCTCCACCCAAGGAGGGAAAGAAACCCTAGTGTATTAAAAGCTCTGAAAGGAATTCGAGGACTGGAGGTAGGCTCGAGGCCTAACGAGGATAAAATCTTAGGTGTTTAGTTTTTGACCTTTATAGTTTGTCTCTATAGCATCTTTCTCATTCATCATTCTCTTTATTTTGAAAGTTTTACTTGAAAAACATCCAACCTGAGTAAAGTACTCATCACAAATTGAAGATAATAATGTCAGTGAAGCTGTGTAGTTTATAGTTTTTAGACCTGTTCTCATCATAAAGCACTTAGCACGCATCTAAAAGCTAAACTTGGAAATTAATTTTTATATAATCTAAAAAGAAGCCAGTAACTGTATTCACCCCCTCTGTTGTGTTATTTAAGCTATTTCGGATCAACAATGGCATTTTCTCGCATCAGAGATGCAATAGGCTATCATTAGTCTAAAAATAACCTTTTTTTGTTATAGTTTCTTTACTAAAGCAAAGCCATTCATATGAGGGCTGAAATCTCCCCCATATATACAGTTCATGACCAAAGAAGCCATTTTTTCAGAAAGACATCGTAGAAGAAAGTCATTGCTAGTGTGCTTAAAGAGATCATCACCAACAATTTTGAATTGAGCAGCCAACTGACGAAGAGATAACCGCTCTAATTCTGTTACCCAAATGTAAATTCCCCATCTTAGATTGATAAGAATATATCATGTTAAACAATTTAATATGTGCTAATAGTTGCGAAGATGGCGTGAAAATAAAAGGTCTATTTTAATGATTGAATTACCATGAGCTGATGCGTTGGGATTTAGGACCTTCCCACATTGAGGCTAGGGTAGCTAAGGAATTTGCCTTATGATTCTCATCACAGGGAACATGCTAAAATAGGCATTTCTTGAATTTTGTAGCCAATTCACATACAAAATAAAGATACAACTGAAGTGACTCTTCCTTGATATTCCAATCTCAAAAAAGTTATCTAATGACTAGCGCGAAATAAGCGATGATAGTGACATCTGATGCTCCAATATTTCTAAAAGCTTGCATGCCAAATAGGAACATTTAATATTTTGCCCCATTATTGGTAATGAGAAATTCAAGGTGCTTATAAAGCGATATGACCTCGAGACCTTCCCCTAAAAAATTCATAGCTCTGTTAAGAAAATAGTCCACTCTTCATTCACTAACTCAACGATCACTACCTGCTAATCATGAAAATCCAAGCTCTCAACATAGTCCAAGTCCAAGGGTTGATTAATGAGAATTTTTTGACATCTATACACTTGATTACTTTTTTATTCAATGTCAAATTTATAGAGAAGAAGCAACCAGCAAGATAGCTTGCTGGGAAATGTCAAAGCTTGGCGCATATACTTCATATGATTAATCTTAGCCATAATGTGAATTCTGTAAGATTGGAAGTAGTTCCTAAGATTCTTTATAAGCCAAACCATAGTCATGCACATCTTCTCAACAATTATATATTAGCTTTCTTACTGAAGAAGCTTCTTTCTTGGATAGTACACTACGTGCTCACGCTTATCATCTTGCTCTTGGACAAGAATTTCCCCTACTAATGACTCTTTGGTAGCCAAATGGAGGATGACAGGCTTGCAAGAGTGGGTGGCTTAAAGACTGATGAATTGATCAAATAAGTATTGATTCTAATGAAGGCCTACTTACATTGATTATTCAAGATAATAGGTTGTTGCTTTCTCAACAACATGAATATCAATTGACAATTGGTAATCAATTGGGCTATGAAATGAGTGATGTATTAAAGGGACCCTAGAAATGATCTCACTTCCTTTTCTATTCCTGGAGATGGCATGTTGCAGATAGCATTTATCTTATCCTAATCCATCTCTATCCCCCTCTGACTCACAATGTGCCCTAGTAGTTTGCCAGATGTCACACCAAAGATACATTTCTTTGGATTTGAGGCGTATATTATGCTTCTCTATCTTGGGGAGAAATAATTTAGTAGCTTAGAATGATTTTCTCTAGTCATAGATTTTAGTAGCATGTCATCAACATAAACTTCTACCTCCTTATGAATCATTTCATGGAGCAAAGCCGTCACAGCTCGCTAGTAAGTTGCGCTAGCATTTTTTTACACAAATGACATGACTTTGTAGCAATACACACCCCATTTAGTTATGAAAGCCATTTTAACCTTGTCAATAATATCGATGAGAATCTGGTATAGCCCAAGAACCCATCCATGAAGGAGTACATTGAGACCTTGGTTGCGCTATCTATTAAAACATCGATATGAGGCAACGGGAAGTCATCCTTTGGTGATGCTTTGTTCAAATCTCTAAAATCCACATAGACCCTAACTTTCCCATCCTTCTTAGGCATAGGGACAATATTTTCTAGTGATCTTAGATATTTAAAAACCTCGATGAAATTGGCTTCTAGCTACTTTGCCACTTCTACCTTAACGTTATTAGCCCATTTCGGATGTAGTCGATGTAGCTTTTGCTTCACTACCTTGAACTTTGGATTGACAGGAATTTGATGCTCTGCAATCCCTCTATTGATGCTAAGCATGTCTTCATAGGATAAGCCAAAAGCGCTCACATGTTTCTTAAGCACATTTTCAATCTCTCTCTTTTAATTAGGGCTCAAATCATTGGATATGGTTACCATTTTGGAGATTCATTTGTACCCAAGTTAATTTCATGTAAAGAGATATTGTGAATGCTTAAGACATTATGAGTGGATTCACATGAATACATGATGTCATCACGAAGAACATCAAACAATTAAGCAAAGAGCTGGTTATTCATTCCAAAAATGCTTTCAAAGCAGAGTTGTTTACATCATAAATGCTTGAAATATTGAAAATTACATCATTTTCATTTTTGTCCTCCACATGCAAAGGGTCTTCATTGGTTTCATCCTTAAGAGTAGTCCTTATATTTTCACTTACCTTGATCATTGGTGGAGCTTGTAGCTAGGTAGGTGGAGTAGCAATCCCTAAAGTAGCAATGTAGGCGACATCCCATTGGCATTACCTTGAATTGTAGAAATGATAGATGGAGGACCTAGGGGATAAGTGAGGGGTCCAGTGAAAGGAGTAGATGATTTATGAACACCAGGATAAGTAGTTGAAGGATTAATAGAGAGAGGAGCCAAGGAAGAGCCTTCACCATAAATAGTGGTGACTAGGAAGGAGAAAGGAGTAACTGAAAGAGGTTTTCCCTTACAATGCTCATCAGGCGAATCAATCATCCTACCCTTGAGGTCAAGAGCTAAATTCATCTATTTAATTTGTCTCAGCTTCATATCCTCATTTTTTGCATCTTCGACCATAACCTTGGCCAATTTGTGTACGATTCAAGAGATAAGGCCCCTTTGTCTACACCCCTTTCCATTCCTTCATCATTATAATAGCTAGAGACTTACTAAGGAAATCAACAATAGATTCAATTTCCTCATCCATAGGGTTGGGAGGAATATCATTAATTGCTTTTTCAGCCATTTTCTCACATTCAACAACTTCCATCATTACTTTAACTTTCTCATTATCAAAATCAAGAGGAGTGGAGATGGGGCTTCTTCATGAGGCACATCTTGGCCTAGCATACAACATTTCTCATAAGTGAACACATCATTGAAGATTTCAAATTTTGGCCACATTTGGACCTCATGTTCTACTGGCTTTGACTGGCCCTTATATGGTGCTTGTCCACAATTGTAAACACTCACCTTATTATAGAAAAATTGCTTCTTATGTTTTTGTACTTTGTTGCGTGGTTGGACATATCCCACTGCAAATCTTACGACAAGAGGCTTTGGATCAATGGCCTCCAAGATGCCCTAATGATTCTTGCCCAGCCCCATGCCACTTCATCAACTTCCCCATGCTAGGTTAAAAGTGGAGACAACTGGTGGGTACTTTCTTCTACCCATTATTCATAGAGGCTACACAGAATCTAAACTCATTCTCTTCAAATGCTGCAATGACGAAGATAGATTCTTCATTGGCCTTAGTGGTGATGACTTTGTCATGGTGGTAGAGTTTGATCTTTTGGTGAAGGGTGGAAGGAACAACCCCAATTGAAAGGATCCATGGCCTACCCAAAAGTAAAGAGTAAGTGATAGGGATATCTAGCACAGTAAATACCACCTGTGCTTTCACTTCCCCCACTGTTACTTTAGCCTCAAAAACTTCGAAAACCCCCCATTTGGTGTAATCAGAAGAATAAATGATGGTAGTAAACTTGGCAAGCATTCAATCATTAAGGCCTAAATGGAAGGATCTTAAGATGACAAAGATTAAGGATAGATTTGTCATCCAATATCATGCATGGAAGTATTCGACTAATGATTTAGACCCTAATGATTACAGCCTTATTATGCCTACGAAACTCAACAAGCAGATTTGACCAATCGAAGCTTATCACTTGGGTTTTTCTTTCAAATGAAAACCTTAGCCAATGACGGAACACATCTCAATGGCCAAATTAGGTAGAGTCACATCCATTTGGCTTGAGTATTCTTGAGCTGATAGACCAAGGGGTCAACTTCTAAGGATGCATCATCAAAATGCATGGGGAGCGTAGGGTTATTGTAGGTGAGTTGAGCTCCATGTCCTTCCCTTGCTTCCTACCCTTCACTTACTCAAGTTTATCTGGTTGATATAGCTGGCCACTTCTTGTTATACGTAAAACCCCTTCTTCTAGCACCCTTGTTTCTATAGTAAACTGAACGGGATTGCTAGGAATTGGATGCATCATGGAGACATCCTTCAAGTCATAACTATCCAGATCTATTTAGTCTAGACTCTACAGCTACTTCTTATTCAAATGTAATGGCCTTTTTCTTTTTTCCAGACCTCAACACATAACTATCTATGTTGATTAGAGTAGGCAGTTCATTTCTAATCACATCCACTAGTTTCATTTCCCCATCTAGGATCTTAAAAGGGTCATGGTTGATCTCAATACCTCATAAGCACATTTATCTTTAATCATTGGCTCATGGACCACAAAATTAACCCCTATGTTATATTACATCAACATATCAAATATGAAGTTCAAGGGGAGGCTAAACCCAGTCACATTCACCCGGTGAGACCTTGCCAAGATCATTCTCTCTATCTTCTCAAATTTCTCAAACACTTCTATGTAGCTCTCAAAGTCATCTAGTTCTAGATGGTGGTGATAACTCAGGAGAAAGCATCCAATGAGGAAGCCCACTTCCATCTTAAAACCAAAACTCGGGTGAACCAACATTGTGAGAGCTATCCACCTCTACAGAACTCATTGAAGGTCCCTTAATACTTATGTTTGCTGGTGCACAGTTCACATAAACCAATCCTTGGCTTCTCGTTGTAGATGAATTGAGTGCTAAATTCATGTGACAATGCCTTCCAATTCTACCTCATCTTACCAGGAAAATTCACAAATTATTCAAAATCCATTCCATCTAAAAAGCATGGGAACTACATGGCCAAGGCTTAATCAGAGAGACCTTACACTTTCATGATGGGCTCAAAGCGAATTATGTTGAATGTAGGAGATCCCTTCCCATGATATATAGGAACTCTTACTATCATGAAACATGGCTAGGAAGACCTTAATAGTGAAAGTTCATTTGTAGAACTCACTTCATCTTCCAGAGCTTCTATAACATAATTTAGCGGTACACCAATCCTCATAACCATCACTTATTACCCTTCCTCTTCTCTCTCCCTCATCAACAGATAGAACACATAATGCGATCTCATTCTCAAGTTCACCCTCCCTACCTTATTCTCAAATTGAGGAAGAGTGTTTAAAATACTACTAGGTTTCACTGTTGGAGAATGTATATTCTTTTCAACCACTAATTTTTGGATGTTTCTCAAAAGAAGCTCATAGTTGTTGGTGTGGTGCCTATAGGCAACATGATAGGTGCAAAATTGCTCCTCTCATTCAACTTTGGCAGTGCATTAGACTTATTATTATCAAGAAACTTAAGCTCCAGAGCTTACCAAATAGTTGGGTCAAATTCAAGATATACGGTGATATGCCTTGGCAAATATCCATCGAAGGTTGCATAACAAAAATCTCAACGAGCTACACGAGTTAAATTAGAGTCTACGCATTGGACTATTTTAGCTCTATAGGGGTAGAAGTAAATGCATCATTCAACTTTTTATACCAAGTCTTTTGTTGACTTGTTTCGGTTGTGTGCTCGAGCCAGTGAGTTCTCTCTAGCTTTTCACTTTCACATGCACCTCTTTGTAACTTGAGAATTCATCTATGCCTAGTTGCATCTTTTAGTGAGGAAATGCTCTATTGAGAAAATGTCACTATCATATAAGAAAGGCTTAGTCTATCCTTCAGTAAGACTTGCATGGCCATCCACCTGCCATGGTAGGCCTTAAATATTTCCTCGAGCCTTTATTTCACAGCTTCCAAATTTTGAATGGTCATCATCATCTGGTTGTTAAAGCAATATTGCTCGATAAACACCTCAAATAGGCGCAACTAGTAACTCACTACATCATTTGGAAGGTAATTGAACCATTCATCTATCGGGACACCCAAGGTCGTAATAAACTTCTAAGCAAGAATTTTATCTCTTAATTTCCTAGCCCTCATCACTGTTTGGTAGTTTTTAATGTACGACCAAGGATCACTCACTCCTTTATACTACACTAGCTATGATATGATAAAATCATATGGGACCCAATCTTCATCCCTCAAAGAGTTAATTAATTGAGGATAAGCTTAAAATGGACTAGCTTAAGAGGCTAAGAATAGTTGTTATAAATTTACCAACTTGGGGGAGAGTCCTTGAGCAATAGGTCCCTCAAAACCTTGGGTGAAGATTTACTAATTCTGAGTATCAATAACTTCTGATCAAAATGGAGGAGGGTGAACATGAGTTGTGCCTCTCGGCGAGACAGAATTGTGGCGCACTCTACAACTATTGGAAGCTTTGATACTGATTTTGAAAGATTATCAACTCGGTGAAGGATCCCTAATATAAAGATGCCCCTTTAATAGTCATAGCTAAGGTTTGAGAATTAAATCCTTGTAGAGATGGCATAGAAGGAGTAGAGAATTGCAGTAGAGATCTGACATTCAGAAAAGTAGAAGAAGCATTGCCGAGTTAACTTGAAGATGATGGAAGAAAGTTTGTCCTAGAAATCCCTTGGAAAGAAAATCTAAGCATGGCTTACCCATGAATTTCATATGGGAAGACATTTTGAGAGCTAGGATAACTTTGGTAGCTTGATTCTTAGCATTGCCAAAGAAGCCTAAACTGGCCTGACCCGACCACTAACTGATACTAAGCTTGATTTAAAAGAGAATTTTGATTACCTAAAGAGTGGAGGGATACGACCAAAATTCCTCTCCTTAGAAAGAAGTGCCCTCATAGAAGCCTAAAGAGCTACCTAAATTTGTGGATTAGAAAGTATTCTGGTCATCACTAAATATAAATCTATCCCATTAACTGAGTGGTGACCTCTCCCGGGTTAGATTTGGTCAAATGTAATTGCTACTCGCCCTAACAGCTCACATATTTACCTAGTGGATTAACCATATGTGAAACCAAAATCTGATTAGACTGACTAAAGCTTGAACCGGACCCCTCACTTTAATTTGAACACAAACCACCTTCCTCTTCTTCCGCATTCATCTTTGGAGATAGTCTAGTAAGGCGCTCCTTCGGATGCACCCATGTTGAATGTCAAACAACAGGAATTAGGACATGCATGTGTTTATGCTTATGGGGTTCATGATGAACCCTAAAAGGCTTGTCAAATGCTCATAAAGGAAATGTTATGATTCTTCCTAGTATATGGAGGTTGAGATATCAATGTGGTATATAAAAAGAATGAGTTTTAACTGAATGAATGAAGTGGTTTGGTTTCCTTGAAACAAGGGGATAAAGAGTGGTAAACCTTATAATGATAACATCTTTATGTTATGACTAAATGAGAACTTCTATTTTCGGGTAAGATAATGTTTTGTACCCTTATGATGTACTTTAATCTATGAATAAATTAATGTTTTTTTTATTTGGTGTCGCTAACGTGGCAAAATTAATGAGTTGAGTATATAACTCAAATTGGGCCGAGTTTCGAATGCTAATAGGAGATCGCAAATGTTGGGATATGTCATGGTGATGCGTTCCCTAAGGTGATGTGACCTAAAGTGCCTTTTATGATTAATAAAAACCGATGGGGTATCTTAAGACGCTTCTTAGTTTATTCATGATTCCATGATACTTCATGAGCACTCTAAAACCTTAAGCTAATAAAAGAATGAGTGTGTGTGAGAGTTAATGCTTGCATAAATAATGTGGTTAGTGTGATGTACATGGTGTGAGATGTTGTTTTTTTTTTGTATATGTAAATAAATGGAAAGCTATTAAACACATACCATATAGCATGCACGCCATAATAATTCTTCCAACCATACTCCTTTCATAGATTAAAGGGTTTGGATCATAATCTAAGCTTGGATCATCTTGACACTATGAGGATGTTAATGAATAAACCTACATAAATCACTTAGAGATGCTTTGGCACACCCTATGGGAAGTTACAATGGTGATGCTATATGAGTTCAGTCACAAGGTAACTAATGTAGAAATCTCTTATTGCAATACGATACAATCTAATCCTTTCCCCAAGTAGGTGCGAACAATAAAGGTATATGCGATATGGCAACAAGTGATCCACACACTAGGTATCCTCGATTCCCATGGGGTCACAAGTGATACTTTCATGGCTTCAAATTAAAAATTTAGCACCCTAACCTTAAGGCTAATCCATATAATGCATATGCTTTTGGTGAAATATTTGAGAGGTGGACAAAGTAATTAAATGACTTTACAATACTCACACAAGTCTTTTAAACTTTTAAGTTTAAAAGAAGAATGATCCCCAACGGAGTTGCCACTTTGAGCAAATGACATTTCAGGTCCCGCTCGGTCTCCACGAAGGGCCAGCCCCGTGAGATGGGACATGGGGGCTTTTACTAGAGGAAATAAAATTTTTTGAAAGACACGAGGCCTAAACCTCGAGTCTATATTATGGAGTCTCCCCTAGGATCAACTTTTCTGGAAGACTAAATGCGTTAAACCTAAATCATAACATAATATAGAGATTTGGATCATCATGAGTTACCTAGTTAATCATTTTTTGAGTAAATATTACAATTGTTGGTCCATGTTAGCTTAAATAATCATGCAAAGGGGGGTGATTGCAGATTAACTTGTTCTTTTTAGAATTTAAAATTTGTTTTTGAAGTTGTTTTAAAACAATCTAAGTTCAGCTTTAAGGCTATAACTACAAACTTGTTAGCTTGTGCTGACTTAGTTTGTCTGCAAATTGTGCATTCAACTAAGTTTGTGATTCAAGCAATTTAAATAGAAAGAAAGATGATGTATGAGTGCAAACACTGTAAAAGATTAAAGATAGAGTTAAGGAATGAAAACACCTTGATTTATCCTCGTTCGACCCGTAGCCTACTTTTAGTCCCGAATACCTTTTCCCAACTTAAATCCACTAGTATTTCTTTCCTATAATTAGGAGGAGAAGCCTTTGATAGCGGGCAGAAGATTACATCAAGTACCTTTCTTATTAAATATCTCTCAACTTAGTTTGGGTAACCTTCCCACACTGACTCAAAGAAAAGTTTAAATGAAAGATTAATGAACATGGGATTTCAATTTATATCTTGTTGATTACCTTACAAATGAATGGCTTAGCTCATTTCTAAGCCTAACCAGTTTCTCTTTACTAACAAAATTTAAAATGGATGTTTCATTTGGATTGCTTGATTTGGATTTTTGAATGCTATGATTGCTTTAGCAGAAGTTTAGCTCTTAGAAATTCAAGGTGATTCACCAAGTTAAAAACTTCTACTCCAAGCTCTATTTATAGTTGTAGAAGATTGGAACTAGCTATTGCAAACTTCTCATCTTAACATGCTCTTCAAAATCTCTTCTCTTTAAAACTTTAAAATTTGCCTATTTGAAACAGATTTGTGGATGTTTAGAGAAAGAATTCTGAACATTGAAGTGCGAGATTAATATATTAATCTATTTCTTATCAATGACTCATATATCTTCAAGCAATTTTGTTGAGAGAGGTGTGCGAAATGAAATAAGGTGGATAAAATATTGAATGCTTTTGGCTGACGTTGTGGTTTGGTGTATCGACACTAGAGAATTGTGAATGTCAAAAGACACCTTTTTTATTTTTCTTCTAACAAGGTAATCTCTACATTCTGTACTAACACCTTTTGGTAGTGACAACCACACACATATCTCCTTTTCTTTCAGCTCTAATACCTGAAAAGCATCCAAAGAGATTATTTTATCTTTAGATAAACGGTCAAACGTACAAGTGTAATAGTAGGTTAGCATTGCACAAGGTACTCAACTTTCACTAAGAAAACTAAGTAAAAACAACTCAGCTTACACTGAATTATATCTCATAAATAATGTAATAAAAGCTACTCAGCTTTTTCTACTCTAAGCCATAAGTTAGTAAGTGTATGTAAAGCTGAGTTATTTTCCTTATAATAAACTCAAGCCAACTTATTTGATTAAGAGTCTACTAAGTACCTAATTAATTTCACTATCCTAAGTAATTTGTTAACTCCAAAACTTAAGTACTATGAAATACTTTTAACTTGGGTTCAACAATCTCCCACATTTTAGATTAAATAATAAACTAGGTAGTAGAAGAAATTAATCAAGTAAGAGTTTATGGTTATAGGAATACCTAATAAGTGATGTAAGAGTTCCCCATAATGAGTAAACTTCCTTAATAAGTATAGACTCCCCCCATACTAAGTGGATTTCCTACATTCAACATCAACTCCCCCATACTTAGGGAACTTTTTGTTGAATTAGAATTTTCCTTACTCAGCTTTACCTTTCTTTGTGGTCTTAGTTGATTCCACTTTCTTCACAACTTCATCCAGTTTTTTACCATAGGTGAGCCTCACCTTGGACATCTTTTCTACCATGCTACACATGTTGTGGGAGATATCATTATTCTATCTAACTTCTTCAAAATTTTCTTCTGAAGCTTATTAGTACTATTCTTTAATTTTGCTTGTTCCTCTCTAAACTTATGAGACTAAGTAGTTTGAGTTTCCATTACTGCATTGATGCTACTAAGTTACCTAGAGGCAACATTAATGCTACTCTTCACCTTTCATGCCATTGTGTTTGATATGATATTTGAGGTTGGAATAGATGAGACAATAGCATTCATTTGAGTTATAGAATCAATCAAACCATTAAGGATCAACACCATTTTGTCCACTAGACTTTTATCTCTCTCTATAGCCCAATGATTGCAAATTGTAAACAAGTTCCCATGAATCTTCTCAAATTATTTTATTTCTAATAGAATGCTTAAATGCATATCAAACTTAGGTAGAATAGCCTTTTTCTTCTTTGAAGATTCTGTCTATTCTTCGGTTAGTGGTACTTGGCTAAGTACCACATCCAACTCAGCATTGGTTTTGAGAGCAAGTTATTTAGCCCTTACAAGATCTCTAACCCTAGCCAAGATTGATGTATCATCCGAGTCCTCTTTGATCGCATTACTATTGGTAAGTGTTGCTTCCTTAGATATAAAATTTTCCTTGGCACCATTTACATATGTTGTTCTCTCCTGAGTATAGTTCTTAGTATGGGAGACTTCCTAAATATAAGGGATTGAGGGGGTAGAAATTAGATTTAAAGAAATGGTAGGTGTAGGTTTCATAGATTATGGAATTTGGTTAATTTATACATTTGAATTTGGTGAAGGAGGCGGAGAAACTGTGGTTGTATTTACATTTGAAAATGAGATAGTTTCCGTTGAAGAAGGAATGACTATTGTTGTAGTTTGTGGAGGTGGTGTAGAAGGGTTGGTCTTTTGTTGGGGAGAATTTAGAGTAGAAGTAGAAGTAGATGGATATCTGGGAGAAGTACAAATAGGATTTAAAAAATATATTGTATTAGGATTTATAAAAGGATCAAAAGAAGGATTTTTAGATACCTGAGGTTACCTATTTGATCCAAGTATGGATCAGTTTCATGTAACTTAGCTTGATGAGTTTGAAGGGGTGACATAGTGGATTATCTAATAGGTGTTTATTCTTAAAACACTTCTTAGCTTATCACTTCAATCTCCTCAACACTCATTGTAAGTTGTAGCATTCTTTTTGGCATGGTAGAGCCAATCCTCCTTTTTACGACTCTTTTTAACTTCTTCTCTACCTACTGTACTTTCTCAACAGTATCAAGGTTTATAATATCTTGATCTTTTCTTGGTTTTTGTCACTTCTTGTTTAGAAGTGGTATCTTCTTTAGGATTTCCAAATTCAAAATTCCTTTTTCTCTAAATTAAGCCTTGTGAGAGTTTAGTTGTAGACATCTTTTGAACCTTCCCCAAAAAATTTTGATTGGGAGTAAGAAGAGTGGATTTTACAACTTCTACTTATTCTACTACCAGTTTAACCTTACCTCAGCCTCTGTTTGCGCCTTGATCTTCACCTTTATTTAATTCTTAGGCTATTCTGAGGCAAGCACAATTACTGCCTTTCTTTTCAAGGGCTTACTTTTTTCTGTATCATTTCCTCCTTTGCCACTAAGCTCACAGTAGTCTTACACTTCATCAAATAACCCTTACAGGGAGCTCATCCTTAGTCCCTTCACTAGACTATTCTTCAAATTCACTCATTCCTGAGTCTTTATCCTCCTTCAATACATCCTCTTGTATAATAGATGGAGCAAGCTTGGCCTTCTTCAACTTCATAACTTGGGTCTTGTTATACCTAGAATGAAGCTTTGAAAATTAAAGTTCCTTGAAGTTCTTAAAATTAAAGGTCTTCTTGATGGGAATCAAATAATCTGCTCTTGCCCTTTCATATCCTTAAACATTTATCTTGAGGGCTTTCACAATGGCTATAAAGAGATAACCATAGTGCAACATTGTTGTTACCTTTTTTAGGTGGTAAAGAATGAGCATTAGCCAATTCAATTGCTTGCCACTCACCATATGGTAGATAATACACCTTTCAAACATAGTGCAACTTGAGTGTGACCAAGATTTTGGAAATAACACTTTGGTTAATATCTCATCGAAATCTCTTGCCCTCCATGTTAAGCCCGAAGCTTTGATATCTCTAAAGCCATAGTTCGTGAGAAGTTCCTAGTCTTCTAGGACAATAATGATATCTTAATCTCCATTCTTACACAATATTGTACCCTGCAATGACATATGGAGAATGCTTCAAATCAACCTTGCAGAAACCAAATACGATTTTCCATCTATCTTAGTAGCAAAGAAGTCTTCAAATCCTTTAATACTGTATAAATTGTTGTAGAAGCTTTTCATGATGTCTTTAATGGTTGGACCATCAAGGAGGATAAAATTCATCAAGATTCTGCTACTTGATGACTCTTTTCAACATGCTATTCTTGAGAACATCATTATATTGTTCTTCATAGAAAGGTCCAAACTCTCTCTATAAACCCACATTATTTAGGGAAGAATAGTGCCTTGAGGGAGAATGATCTTCTTTGAGTCTCTAGCTATGTTGATGAATATGTTTGTTTCAGATTTATCCATCAAGTAGTATTGATTCTCTTCTAGGTCAGGTTCTTGGAATGATTATTGGGAAGACGCCATTGTAGTTGTAGAAATTTGAGAAGAAAGGAAATTAGGGATTTTGACAGTAAAGATGAATAAGCTTAAAAAATGAGGTGCTTCATTCTTCAGCTTACTTACCTCTTTTATAGGTAATATACCTAAAATAGTGTATGTGTCCTCTCCACAAGCCAAGATCAAAGTGAAAGGTAAGATGGTTAAGGTGTTTAAATTGCCTTAATAAAATGCTGTAGTTTGGCTTTAATAGATTGATATTAAAAAACCCTTCAATAAAGTGGTTTTTAACTTTAGCATTGATAACTAAACAAACAGAGTTAAAATAGACAATGTAAATATTTGTTACCTTATTTAGCTTAGCACATCCTAGATCTAGCTTTTAACACTATGTCATTTTTTTGGATTTTCATCAAATTAGATTCGCCTTGCCAATTAGCTCTCTAAGTTTGTTGAATTTCTCCTTTGCTTAAGGCTTTGTGAAAATTCCTACGTGATTCTCCTCTGAAGGAACAAACTCCAATTTGACATCTCCTCTTAGCATAGGATCCCTTATGAAGTGATGTCTAATACTGACATGCTTCATCTTGCCATGTTGAACATAATTCTTGGATAGATTAATTGTGCTTTTGCTATCACACATAACATTGAGGCATTTTGACTTTATACCATAATCCTCTAGTTGTTGCTTGATCCATAGCAGTTATGCTAGACAACTTCCTACTTCCATGTACTCAATTTCTTCCATACTTAGTCTAAGAAAAGTTTTCTTCTAGTTGTACCAATAGATAACGCATTCTCTAAGAATGGCATCCTCTTGTGGTGCTTTTTATATCAAAATTGTCCTTTCCATAATCTGCATTTGTGTATCCTCTTGGAGTGAAGTATGATCTATTTGGATACCAGAGTCCTAAATTAATAGAACCTTGCACATACCAAAGAATTCTCTTAACAATTGCTAAATGAGATCCTCTGAGGTTAGCTTTATATCGTGCATAACAAAACACAAAGTATTGAATATCAAGCCTACTAGATGTTAAGTAACAAAATTGGTCAGCCTCTCATACCAAGCACAGGATGCTTGCTTCAATCCATATACAACTTTCTTCTATCTGTAGATGTGTTTTAGATTCTTCGCATCTTCAAAACAAGGAAGCTGGAGCACATAAACTTCTTCTTAGATAAAGCCAATTCGGAAAGCACTCTTGGCATCCATTTGAAATAGTTTATAATTCATATGGGATGCAAAAGAGTATTGAATCCTAATTGCTTCATGTGGAGCTACTAGTGCATAGGTCTCCTTGTAATCGATCCCTTCTTGTTGATTATAGCCTTGAGTGAAATTCCTAGCCATGATTTTTACAACAAAATCATCTTTATCAAGCTTATTCTTGAAAACCCATTTGGTACCAATAATTAATTTTCCTATAGGCTTAGGAACTATATCCTAAACATCATTCTGCTTGAATTAGTCAAGTTCTTATTTCATCATGATCATCCAGTAGTTATCTCCTTCTACATCGTCAAACTTCTTGGGTTCATTTAACAAGATGAAAGCTGGATGGCTTATCATCCTATTGAGCTAACCTTGCATCACGACTGGATTATGAACATTGTCAACAATGTTGTTGATTGGGTGATTTCAATTAGTAGGATCTCCCTTGGAAGACTCGGATCTACAATAGGATTCTTTGCACTAAGTTGTTAAGGCTGAGTTTGATCTTCTTCATTGAAGTTGATTGTGAAATCTTCATCAACTTTAACTTCCTTAGTTTCTTTCTCTTGTGATGGGTTGGAAAACACACAGAGTGGTATGCTGAGTTGATTTTCCTCTTGGATTACTCCTTCTTCATCAGCATAAGAGGGACGTTTACTTGCATTGTTAGTTTCATCAAAATCTACATACATGGACTCCTCCAAAAGATTGGTTCTTTTGACATATATTCTATATACCCAAATGTTAGTTGAGTAACCCAAAAAGATTCCTTCTTAAACCTTCAATGAAACTTACCGAGCTGCTCCTTTGTATTCAAAATGAAACACCTATAGCCAAAAGATGTAAGATAACCAATCTTAAGCTTGCGCTCTCGCCAAAGCCCATATGGTGTTTTCTTTAAAATTGGGCGAATTAAAACCCAATTAAGAATATAACAGGTTGTGTTAATAGCTTCTCCCCAACAGGACTTTAGTAGATTGTTATCACTCAGCATGGATCGAGCCATCTCAACTATGATTTTGTTCTTCCTTTCTACAACCCCATTTTGTTAAGGAGTATAAGGAGCTAAAAAGTGTAGTCAATACCATGCTCTGAACAAAATTCTTCTTAATATAAATTCTCGAATACATGTACATGATGACTTTGTATTTTATAGATTTTAATTCCTAATTCATTCATTATCTAGTTTCTAAGTTTGATAAAACACTAAAAGGTTTCATCTTTGCTACTCAACAAGGCTATCCATATGAATCTCGTGAAGTCATGCACAACCACCAAGGAAAGTCTCTTTCGCCCATGCTCATAGGTTGAATAAGGCAATAAAAGTCAAGGTGTAGGAGTTCCAATTATCTCTTAGATAGTACATTGCTAATTGATCTAAATGACTTTCTAGCTTACTTATTAAGTTGACAAGCTGAACTATCTTTTTCAAAGCTGGTACTAGGTAAACAGACAACTAAAATTACTATTTGGCTAATTTGTATAGAATGTTCATATTTATATGATACAATCTTCTATGCCAAAGCAATAGACTATCCTCCTTAGATATAAGAAAAATGTTAGTTGAGTCAAGGAATAAATTATTCATATACACTTTATTAATTTTAGGAGCAGAGAGTATAGTGGAATCAATTTTTCAATCAATAACTAAGCTACTTAATGAGTTGAACATAACTTTTATGCCTTTATCACAAAGTTAAGATATGGTAACAAGTTAAACTTCAATCCTCTGACCAAAGATACCTCTTCGATTGAAGAAGAAACACACATTGTGCTTCTTCTAACAATCTTACCTTTTTGGTTATCTCCTAAGATGACACTCATTTCTTTTGCGCTCTAATGAGTTGAAGTGAGTTTCATCTCCCGTCATATGTCTCGAGCGACCGCTATCCAAATACGAAATTCTAATGTCATCAATGAATCTTAAGCTCACTTGCAAAATAGTTATGTCTTTTTAGATAGCCATGTTCTTGATTTGGGTCCTTCTTTGTTAGTGTTGGTCCTTAGATAGCTTATAAACAACCGCATAGGGGGGGTGAATGTGAATCTTGGTTACTTTTTTATTTATAAAAATATTTAACCAAGTTAAGTTTTTAGATGCGTGCTGAGTTATGCATGGTGAGTTGGTCTAAAAACTTATAAACTACTCAACTTCGCTAGCACAATTTATCTTTAATCTCTCACTGAGTACTCTACTCATCTCGGATTGGTTTTGCAAGCAAAACACTAACGATAGAAAGAATGATGAATGAGCTAGGCGTAATAAAAGCTAAAATGAAAGTTTAGAACTTCAACACCTAGTTTTATCATAGTTCGGCCTCGAGCCTACCTCTAGTCCCCTGATTCCTTCTCCGAACTTAAATCTACTAGTGTTCGTTCCTTACTTAGGTGGAGTAGCCTTTACAACGGGTAGACACAATTTTACAAAAAGTACCTTTCTTTCTAACTACCACTGAACTTAGTTTGGGTACCCTTCCAAAACTGACACTAAAATTTGAAATAAAAGTTGCAAACTGAATTCAACTTATAAAATGCTGAATCCTTACAATGTTAAATCTAAGTATTGATTCTCTCTATTACAAATAAATTTGAAAAGGTTGTTTGCTGATTTATTGAATTTGTAATTTCTTGAAGTTGGGAGTATTCGGTAGAGTTTTAGCTCTTAAAGAAATTTGAGGTTATTCACCAGAACATCAGCTTCAGTCTTCTATTTATACTTGAAGTTTTGTGAAGTAGCCATTGCAAACTTTTCATCCTTGCAGTTCTGCAATTTCTCTTCTCTTCATATCTTTCGAATCTTCTCATTGGAGATAGATTCTAGGACGTTTAGAGAAAGAAATTTGAACATTCAGGTGCGATAAAATTCCGTTGACAAAATCTCATTTATCTTTAAGTAAAAAGGTCCAAGAGAGAGGCGTACGAAATGCAACGTGGAATCTTGAGATAGCAAATTGAGTTGTTTATCCTTAAACACACTCAAGTCAACTTCATTAATTGAGAATATACTTAGTACTCAATTAATTTCACTATCCTAGACAATTTGATATTTCCAAAATGTTTAAGTACTATGAAGTACTATTAACTTGGGTTCAACAATCTCCCTCATTTTGGATAGATAGCAAACTACGTAGTAGAAAAGATTAATTGAATAAGATAGTTTAGAGATAACAAAAATACCTGGAAAGTGATGTAAGAATCCCTTATGCTGAGTGACTTCTTTTAATCAGCTTGAACTCCCCCATGCTGAGTGAGTCTTTTTCAAGTAGCTCAGCTCCCCCATACTTAGATGATTTTTCTTCATTTTGGAAATTTATCTTACTTCAGTTCTACTTTGAAGTTGGTCTCTTGTATGAGTTCCTGCATCATATATTCAACATATAGTAGAAAAATAAATACAAAATAATAATTATAGTTAAGAAGATCTTAAATTGAGGTAGAAACTTGTAATTTTTATTAATCAAAGAATGACTTAGTTAGTACATGATTGATGTCCTAAGCTAAGATTACAATATCCCGAGCTAAGATTACAATAGTATGATCTATTACAATTACAAGTTTACAATCTACTACTACTAATTAAAATGCCTTATTTTCTAAGCTTGGAAGAGGAGGGTCTAGTAATTTCTTCATTAAGCTTAGGTTATTGCTTCTGAGGAGAATGATGATGCGGATTAGGAGGAGGATAAGGAGGTCACCTTGGAAGGGATCCCTTGTTGAGGTTGACCATTCAGAGAGCATCTTTAGTTACCTTCTCCCCCTTTAATATCTAGCCCTTCACAATTTGTTCTAGGCACAAATTAAAAGCATCAAGGGTAGCTTGGAAGTCCTCTTGTTGGCCAATGATTTTCAAGGATATCTCTTACTCTAGTTATTGATTTACTTTGGAAGTAAGGAACACCTTATCATTCAACTCACTAAGAAGAAGATGATGACATTTGGATAAGTGTGCAATCTGGTCAAAACCTTAACACGTGAACTGTTGAAAGCATTGAAGCAGAGCTCTGAAATCTACTGTAGATAGTGCGATCTTTAGTTGCGCTTCCATATCAAGAATTTTGGGTCCAATAGAAGATATACACCAGACTATGTAATCTATATCTATGCCATCCAATTAACCCATCTTGACAAGAGTCATAATACTCTTCTATAGGTTTTCTACCTTTGACTTAATGACATTCAACTTTGTATGAATGGTCATACTAGTCTCAGGGCATAGAGATTCAGTAGGTGCTAGGCTGGGAGCAGGCATCTCAAGAAAGATCTTCCCCATGGCATTGATAAGGAATTTCAAAGGAAAGGAGATCTTAATGCCTGTGTTCTCATTGACATCTTTACTGATTATGTCTATTTTGGTGTGGAGAGAGTCAAGATTTACAAAAGATTGCTTATCCAACTTTGAAGATATATACGTTAGCAACTTCGCCATTTATTCTCATTTGTTGTCATGGTTAATCAAGAATTTGGACATAGTCTCGAAAACCTTCACCATGTTGTAACCTACGTCCTTAATGAGTTCGACTTCTTTGGGCATGTTATCTATCTTTCTGTTGGTGCTCTTCTTTATTTTGGCTTGATCCTCACTGAACTTATGGAGCTATGTCACTTGAGTTTCCATATTAGAACTGAAGGAACCCCAAGATGGGCTGTAGACTCTGTCAGGCTAGTAAGGATCATAGCCATCATGTCAACCAAACTCTTGGAACTCTCTTTTGACAAGTGATTTCAAATAATAAACAAATTGCCTTGAATCTTTTCAAACTCTTTAAAGTAGAGAGATTGAGAAGGCAAGCTTGTGTGTTGTTAGACCTTAGGTAATTTGGCCCTGGGTTTGGATAACAAGCCCATCAATTCTTGAGAGAGTAGCAAATTGCTAACTGCTCCATCTAACTCAGTGTCAATTTTGAGTGCTGGGAATTTCATCCTTGCTAACACTCTTATTTGAGCCAAGATAGACAAATCAGCCAAGTCTTCATGGACTGGCTCTCCGCTTGGTTCAGGTACCTCACGGGCTATAAAATTTACCTCAATATCCTGACCACTTGCACTTCCTTACTAGCGAAGTTCTCAGCATTAGGAACTTCCTTAACCAGATGTGTTAGAGGGGTAGAAGATGGGTTTGAAGAAGGGGTAGGTTTAAATGAATGTACAATTGAAAAAATAGGGGGAATGGTTTTGGTTTTCTTAAGTGGAATAGAAGGTACAATAGCTGTACATGTAAGGATTTGTGTTTGGGTATGTATAGGAGAAGAAGGGGTTTGATTATTATTTACTTGAGGAGAATTAGAAGAGAAAGAATCATGGCTTTTGGTAGGAGAGGAAATATGAATAGGAGAGTTTTGGTTATTTATAGGAGAGGAAGGAATATGAATAGGGGAATTTATAATGTTTGAAGGAGGAGGAGAATTCACAAATGGTATATCAATATCTATAGGAGTAGAAACTGGGGGATTGGAAGTATTTATAGGAGAAGAGGTTTGAGGATTTACAGAAGAAATAGGCTAGGATTTTGAGAAACCTCTTGGATAGCTATTTGATACAAGGATGGGCTAGCTTGAGGTTGCTCAAACTAAGTAAAGATTTCCTCAGTTTGAGTGAAAGAAGGTACGGGGATGTCGGGATCTAGAAGATTAGACTCTTCCTGATGGAGAGAAAAGGTTTCTCCAACATCCTCCTCGTTGCTCACCACCTGCACATTGTTTTGTAGGGGCCTGTTAGTGGTAGAACACTTGCACTGAGTGCCCTTTGCTTTGGTAAAAATATCTTGAACTTTAGAGGTAGAGTTAGGGCTCTAAGTGTCCATGTCTTTAGACCTCTTGGCCTCACCCTGCTCCTCCGACTCTTTAAAAAAAACCATTTAGCACTTTCTTTGGCGTAGGGACTCATCAACCTCAGTCATATCTTCTTTCTCCTCCACCTATTACTCAGCTTGAAGTTTGGCCTCAGCTTCCCTTTGAGTTTGAGTTTTGGCCTTCATTTTCCTCCTTTGACATTATGGCTGAACGGAGGCTTCCTCGAATTTAAGCTTTGCAGAGCTCTTCCTACATGCCTTGGAAGAGCTAGCCTTTGGTTTAAGGGAATAGGCGGTGGTGGTGACTTGCTCTAAAATGCTTAAAATTGGTAGCTTGTTAGAATCTTCATTGGTTTCAAAATCCACCTTAAATTCATCCTCTTCTTCCCTTGGGATGTCCGCAGCTACTATTGTCGATACGCATATAACCTTTCTCTTTTGCTATGCTTTATTGTACCTATTATGTACATGGTCATGGGGTAGCATGGTGAAGTGACTCAGGTTCAGCTTCTTCTTCACCAACTACATAGTATTTACAGACTCCCCTAAAAATTGTGAAATATCCACTTTCACTGCCCTCACCAACTCAGTGATGAGGTAACCATAGTGATAAACAGTAGTAAGCTTTGTCATGTTGTGAAGAAACACCACAGGCCAATTCAACTTCTTACCCTCTACCATATGGTAGACTACACACCTTTCAAAGTAGGTGTAGTTGGATACTAACCTAGTCTTTTGTAGTAGCATCTTTTCCACCAGATAGTGGAAAGCTCTTACAGACCACCCCATGCTGCTCGCTGCTATCTCCCCTGAGATATAATTAGAGGGGAGCTCCCAGTCCTCTTGGATGACAATGGCTTTTTCATCACCAGTTCTCCGGAGCTGAGTGTTTGAATTAGGCATGTTAAGGATGCTCTCAATTAGCCTGGAATAGATTAGGGTAGATTTTCCCCCAAACTCCATGAGCAGGATATCATTGAATCCTTGAATTGTGTAGAGGTTGGAGTAGAATGGCCTAATCATCCCAACAATGGTTGGGCCTTCCATCTGAAGAAAGGCATTGAGGTGCTAATTCTTAATGACCCTTCTCAGTTGGTGCTACTGCTGAGTTGGTCTAAAAACTTACAAACTGCTCAGCTTTGTTAGCATAATTTATCTTCAATCTATCTCTCAGTACTCTAGTTGGCTCGAATTGGTTTTTCAGGCAAAATAATTAACGATAGAATGAATGGTGAATGAGCTAGGTGCAATAAAAGCTAAAACAAAAGTTTAGAACTTCAACACCTGGTTTTATCCTAGTTCGACCCCAAGCCTACCTCCTGTCCATGGATTCCTTCTCAGAGCTTAAATCCTCTAGTGTTCATTCCTTACTTAGGCGGAGCAGCCTTTACAATGGGTAGACACGATTTTATAAAAAGTACCTTTTTTTCCAACTATCACTCAACTCAGTTTGGGTACCCTTCCTAAAGTGACACTCAGATTTGAAACAAAAGTTGCAAACTGAATTCAACTTATAAAATGTTGATTCCTTACAATGTTAAATCAAGGTATTCTCTATTACAAAATGATTTGAAATGGTTGTTTGCTAATTGCTTGAATTTGGAATTTCTTGAAGCTGGGAGTATTTGAGCAGAGTTTTAGCTCTCGAAGAAATTCAAAGTGATTCACCAAGTTTTAAAATCTGCTTTAGTCTTCTATATATACTTGATACTTTACAAAGTAGTTGATGCAAACTTTTCATCCTTGCAGTTCTTCAATTTCTCTTCTCTTCATATCTTTCGAATCTTACCGTTGGAGATAAATTCTTGGACATTTAGAAATAGAAATTTGAATGTTGAGGCATGATAAAATTCCATTAACTAAATATTGTTTGTCATCAAGCAAAACAGTCTTAGAAAGAGGCACG
>CATIWQ010272161.1:0-16857 GCA_949673415.1 Euphorbia schlechtendalii | reverse complement strand
GTAGTTATTTTTTTATGCAAGTGTAGAAACTAGGTGAATCTTGGGAGTGAAATGATCAAAAGTGGAATTCTATGTTATAAGAGTGAAAAAGATGCAAAAAGATGCGTGGAATACAAGGATTTGGCTTAGGATCGAAGCTGTCAAAGATTGGCAAAGTTGCAAAGATGAAACATGAAGAAAAAGACATGTCACGATCGTGACAACCTTTCGTGGTCGTGACTTGTTACTCTTCACAAGCAGAAAGTTACAAATCGTTATTCATGATCATGACATGCGATTCACGGTTGCTACTTGTGATGGTTATTGGTTATCTCTTTTCAATTAACAACCGCCAGATAATAATGATCAACCACCATTAACGACCGTCAACTGCCAACTGAAAAGACACCTCTTGGAAGTCAACCAATCATGAAAAGGTGTCTTTCCATTATGGATAAGGATGAATCTTTGCATCCCATCATATTGAAGTGATACAACCCTTAACCAATGGACACAACTCTTCGTTTGGATAAATGCAACCCATTGCACTCTATAAATAGGATTCAAAACTCAACCAATTTCGTGTGGTACATGGCATGGTAGATGAAGAAAATGTGCATGCATAGTTAGAGAGTGAAAATAGTATAGATTTCACTAAATTCAAAGTGTTAGAGAGAAAAATGTATAAGTGATTCGATTCTTATTTCTATCACTATATTTCTACACAAATTCGAGTGTTTGTAGTATGAGTGCAATTGCAAAGAACTTATCAATAAATGTTTTCGTTCTTCAACATTCTTTTATTAGAAATTCACAAAGAATAGCATCTTAGCATAGGTTTTGTATGAGTCGAGACCGAATTCAAAGTAGACATAGGAATTGTGAGAATTGACGACTCCCATTAAAGAGTGGATATAGTTTGATCAACTTTATCTTTCACTTGCATACCTTACAACTTTACTTTGTTTTCTTCTTATACTTTCTATTTCGAAGTTTATGATATGTGTATTTGTTATAATGAGTATTTCATCTTGCGTCTCTTATATTAATTAAGTTATATGCTTTTGAGTTGACTTTAAGAGTGATTTCGAAGTTAACAAGATTGTGAATAATCACTAGATCTGTGATTTTAACGCTGTTGAGTGAGCCAATATTTTTGGAGTGGTAACTTGCTAAATATGTCTATGTGAGAGCAACCTATTGCATATTAATATTGTTATCCAGGTTCTTATAAGTGTCATAATTCGTTTACCCTAGATTTAGAAAAGTCATCTCATGTGTTGCTTTGTTGTGAATTATTGAATATGAGGGCGACTAAAACCGTATTTGTTGAAGTTATTTAGTACACAAAATATTCTTGATGATTTTGCATGTTTTTCTCTACTAAACTTGTTCATAGGGAATATCTATATAATTTACATCTTCTCTATTATGTTCATGCATCTATCTATTCATCAGTCCATCATCCAAACCGTCCAAACCCTACAAATTATCTTATTTCGTTTGTTCCATAACTCTAGTTGCTCTTTAGAACCAAATTCCTTCCCTGTGGGATTGATATCGTTTAAAATTACATCGTAACTATATACTTGCAGTGGTCACCATTTTTCTATTTGATAAGTGATATTGACAACATCTGTTCATATTTTGAACTTTTAACTTATCGGTAGAAAAGTGAGGGACAAGGTTTTTGGCTTCATCACTGAATATAAGCCCTCTAAATTAGTATAGTCAAAACCTTGCGATCAATTGGTATAATCAAGAAATTTCGCTAAGTGTTGGAAACTAAATTCAGCCAAGTGAGATAACACATGTCTAACGCCGTTTAATTTTTAAGTAACACTGTGAGATTCAATTTCACGGTTAAATTCAAAAACCCACTTTTTTAAAAGACGTGCTTCTGAATTGGAATCATTTACTACAAAACTCACCATTTTACTAAGGCGGTTGATCAATTGTTAATCTTAGCATTAATTTCAATATATTTTTGTGTGAGCGTCACGTATCTTTGCAAGTGGAAGAGGTCTATAAAAGCTGAAGGAGTCGAAGAGGGAGGTTACTTGCAATCTTGAATCCTAATCATTTTCAGAGCAATGAACCCTAACCCCTTTTTCTCTCAATCACTTTTCCCTCTCACTGAAATGGCAATCACCAAGACTACTTTCAAAATTTAAGCAACATTGAAGAGAAGCATTATTGTGAATGCTGAAGGAAAGCATGAGAAGATCAATCTCCCGGAAAGAACTCTGTTCATGAAGGTTGAATGGTCATCCAATCTGAATTTTGGCCCTGTTTATGGAGTAGATTATGAGAGTCTTCCTAGAAATCACATCATGCACTGAGCGATTAAGCAGCAGAATATGAGCCACTTTTTGCAACTTGAAGGTCCAGCTGTTATAGGACTCATTAGGGCTTTTTACACAAATTGCTACACTATCTTGGGCTTCAATGATGTCCTAATGATGGAAATTGATGGACACTCCTACCTCATCTGCTCGAGACTGATTGCGAGCATCCTCAACATGCCTCACAAAGGCACTCAGCTAAGAAGGACTAGCGATGAAGACGCTATCATTATCCATGAAGATTGGGAGCTCCCAGCAAACTACATTTCAAGGGAGATAGTTGCATCAAGGATGAGCTGGACAGCTAGAGCTTGCCACAAGATGGTGGTGAAGCTGATGTTACTCGAGATGGGGTTTGTCTCTAGTTGCACCTACTTTGAGAGGTGTGTGGTCTACCATATGGTAGAGGGTAAGCTGCTTAACTGGGCAGTGGTGATTCTTCACCACTTGACAAAGCTGACTACTATCTATCACTATGGTTACCTCATAACCGCCTTAATGAAGGCAGTGAAAGAAGTGATAAATAAGGCCAGAAGGACTCAACACAAGCTTACTTCCACCAATAGGCCTCTAAGGAAAAATGTCCAGATAGTGAATAGTGATGAGGATGTTAAAGCAACCATTATCCTTGATCAAGAAGAGTTTAGTCTTCCTAACCCCAACATCCCCATTCCCCCATTCACTCAGGAGAAGGATCTTCCCACTCAGATTGATGTACCTCATGCTGACACATTCTTGGGTCAAACAGCTAACCCAAAGGTACATTTAAATAATCCTACCCACTTCTTTTGTAAATCCTAACCATATTCCTTCTGTAAATCCCTCAATGTCTATTCCTATAGATTCTGAAATTCCTAGCTCTTCTGTAAATTCTCAACCTCCCAATATTGTAAATTCTCAAATAAATATTCCTTTTGTTTCTACCCATACACAAGATTCTTTTTCCCCACATTCTTCTCCTTCCCATACTCAAACACAACCCCAAACACAAATAATTCCTTCCCCTGTAAAATCCACATCAATCCCCCTTCTTCAAATGTAAAAACTTCTAAACCAACCACTTCTTCAAACCCATCCTCAACCCCTCTAATCCCTTTAATTAGAGAAGTTCCTAATGCTGAAGAACTCTGCTCAGCATGGATGGTGATGGTACCGAGATAAATTTTACAGTCAATGAAGTACCTGAACCTGGTAGTATGCAAGTCGAAGAGGATTTGGCTGATTCATCTATCCTAGCTCAGATAAGGGAGTTAACTTGAAAGAAATTCCCAACCCTTAAATCTGATGCTGAGTTAAATGGGGCAATTAGCAAATTGCTGCTAACCCAAGAATTGATGGACTTTTCCTCCAAGCCGAAGGCTAAGCTCCCTGAATTCAATGAACACACAAGCGTTCCATCTGAATCCATCTACTTTGAGGAGTTTGAGAAAATTCAAGGCAATTTGTTTGTGATTCGAAATCACTTAGCTAGGGAGAGCCAAGAGCTTGGTTGATAAGATGGCTCTTATCTTAACCGGCTTGTCAGATTCTGTAGCTTAGCTTAGCGTAACTATTACATCTATCCCCATGTCTACTGCACTTACTAATGTAGTTGCGGAAAGAAAAAGGTAGTATAGATGCTACTACTAAGAAGCTGAGTAGTTGAGATCAACAATGGAAACTCAAGCTACATAGTTCCATAAGTTCGGGGAAGAGCAGGTCGAAATTAAGAAGAGAACCAACCACAAAATTGATTATGTGCTCAAGAAGGTGGAGACCACCAAAGATATAATGCACAACATGGCGTAGGTGCTGGAGACTATGTCTAGATTCATAATGAACTAAGATTTGAAGATCGATCAAGTTTTGAAAGTTGTGAATGAAGGTTAAAGAAAGCTGATCAAAACCCTATGCTGAACATTGATTCTCTAACCAACAAACTTGACGATGTATACAAGGAGATCAATGACAACACAGATGACAAGGTCTCAAAGGTGTAAAAGGCTATCTTTGACTCTATGAGAAAGATCTTTCTAGAACCTATTGAGTCCATAGACCCTAAAAATGCTCTCTGAGTACATAGGAAGCTTAACGTTCTCAAATCCAAAATCGAAGATATTCAGAAGAATGTAGGATAGCTTTTGATGACCGGAATGTATAATGCTAAGGACATTGACTACACTGCAAGTTGTATGTCTTCTATCTGCCCAAAAATCCTAGATATGGAAGCAAGGCTAAAGATTCATCTCTTTACCTTAGATTTTGGAGCTCTATTGCAGTTCTTTCAATCATTTGCATGCCAGGAATTCGATCAAATAGCTCATCATTCAATGTGTCATCATCTGCTCCTCTCAAAACTGAGCGATCAAGATTTGCTAACCAACAAGGGTAAAGAGATGCTAGATAAGGAGATTTCCCCTCAAATCATTAGAAGGCAGGAGGATTTTGAGTCTGCTTTGGACTCCTTTAATGTCTGCCTTGAGCAAATCGTAAAGGGATAGCTATCAAAGGGGGAGAATGTAGCCAAATATGCCCTCAAGACTACAAATTTGAACAAGGGATCTCTTCCTAAGCGTCCTCAGCATGTACCTCATCAACATTAACTACAATAGCAGCAAACCTCTGATCAAAATAAGATTTCTGGATAAACCTCTTCTTCACAACATTATAAATAAGCCAATGAATCTAGTATTGGTAAATCTTGTAATAGTATTGGCAACTATTACATCTATCCCCACGTCCACTACACTTGCTAATGCAGTTGCAGGAAAGATAAAAGGTAGTGTAGAGCTACTACCAAGAAGCTCAGTAGTTTGAGATCAACAATGGAAACTCAAGCTACACCGTTTCATAAGTTCGGGGAAGAGCAGGTTGAAATCAAGAAGAGCACCGACCACAAAATTGATTATGTGCACTGAATAAATATTTTTATCATTATTGAAAAATTAAAAGTTTTTCCATATCAAAGTTATGAACTTCTTAACTTTCTATTTTTTCTAACTATATATGTTGTTGTCTAGTGATAATCTGATGCAGGATTACACTAAAAGAGACCAACCTTAAAGAAAAAGCTAAAGTAAGACAAAGTCTCAAATTGAAGGAATCCTAGACCAGAGAAGACTGGAGCAGACATTCAAACTTGGTGAATCACCTCGAATTTCTCTATGAGCTGAATCTTTGTTCAAATACTCCAAGCTTCAAGAAATTCCAAATCAAGCAATCTGCAAACACACATTATCTATATCTGTTTATAATAGAGAGAATAACACTTAAGATTTAAAATTGTAAAGGATTCAACGATTTTATAATTTGAATTACTCTGTTCACATTTTCTTGATAAATTTGAGAGTCAGTTTAGGAAGGGTACCAAAACTGAGTCTGAGAGGTAGTTAGAAAGGATGGTACTTTCTGTAATTTTGCCTACCCAATGTAAAGGCTTCTCCATCTAAGGAAGGAACGAATCACTAGTGGATTATAGCTTAGAAAGGAATCCGGGGACTAGAGGTAGGCTAGAGGTCGAACCAAGATAAATCTTCAGTGTAAAAGTTCTAACCTTACTCATTTACCTTTATCGCGTTGATCTCATTCATCATTCTTTCTATTTTATTAGTTTTGCTTGAAAACCAATCCAAGCTTAGTAAAGTACTCATAAGCAATTGAAGATAAACTGTGCCAGCAAAGCTGAGTAGTTTATAACTTTTAGACCCAACTCAGCACGATTTACTCAGCACGCATCTAGAAACATAACTTGGTAAAAGAATTTTTATAAACACTAAAAAGAAACCAAGAACTGCATTCAACCCCCCTCTGCTGTTATTTTAAGACATTTAGGACCAACAATAGCTTATTATATCGTGAATCGGATTTTAATTCACCCTATTCTTCAAAAAACACCATATGAGCTTTGGCGAGGGCGCAAGCCTAAGATTGGTCATTTTAGATCATTTAGTTGTAGGTGTTTTATCTTAAACACCAAGGAGGAGCTAGGTAAGTTTGATCCAAAGGTTGATGAAGGTATCTTTCTAGGTTACTCAATTAACAATAGGGCATTAAGAATATATGTCAAGAGAACCGGCTTATTAGAGGAGTCTATGCATGTAGATTTCAATGAAACTAACAATGCAGATGACTTGGAGAATTTTCCTTTTACTTGGGACTTTGTCTTACTCAGCTTCATATTTGAAATTGGTCTTACTTAATTCTTGCAATAGTTTTATAAGCAAAAATAACATATATATGTGACAAGTTAAGAAGTTCTTAACTTATATAGAAGATACTTGTAATTTTCATTGATATTAACTTAATTTGTACACAAAATGTGTCTATTCTTAGTGATTACAAACTAAGCGCTATTACAAGATTTTTCTCTATTCAAGATCTATCTATGGCTGCACTAGAATGTTTGATGTTGAGAAGATGATATGCCACCTCTTGAGAGTTGCTGATAATGTTATGGTTACTAATGTTGTTGTTGATGTTGTTACTAATGGTTATATTGGTGTTGTTGCTGTGGATGGTGTGGCCTTGGCGAAATAATTGCTCTATAATGTTGAGCAGTATGTTTAGAATCTTCTACTTCTTTCTCCCCCTTTTTTATCTGCTCGGTTACGATTTGATTGAGTCAAGCTTGAAAAGAAAAGCACCATAGGAGGATGTCATTTCCATGGAGAGTTCCTTGTCTCATGGTATAATAAGAAGCAAACTTCTAATGCGCTACGTTTAGCAGAAGTTGAGTGCATGGTAGTACGAAGCTGCATAGCACAACTGCTATTGATCAAGCAACAACTAGAGGATTATGGTATAAAGTCAAAATGCCTTAAAGTTATGAGTGATAACAAAAGCGCAATTGGCCTATCCAACTATCCAGTTCAACATGGCAAGATGAAGCATGTAAATATTAGACATCACTTCATAAGGGACCATGTTCTAAGGGGAGATGTCAAAATGGAGTATGTTCCTTCAAAAGAATAGTGAGCTGACATTTTCAAAAATTTTTAGCAAAGGAGAAATTCAATACTCTCAGAGACTAATTGAATGGCGAACCCCATGTGAAGAAATATTTCAAAAAACTGGCTAAGTGTTGAAAATCAAGTCTTAACTCAACCGAATGATGTAACATGTATTTATTTTCGTTAGCCTTTTAAAGTAACACTGTTAGTTTAGTTTCACAGTTAAAACTTAAAAGCTACTTTATTGAAAGGGTGTTTTCGAATTGGAACTGTCTGAAATTAAAACTACACCGTTTTATTAAGTCCGTCAAATCTTTGTTCATCTCATTGTTTAAACTTGATGTTGGCTTGTGAGAGAGCCATGTATCATCTTGCAATTGAAGAGGATATAAAAGAGAGGCTTGCTGGAGAGAGAAAGTTACTTGCAAATTTTAACTCTCAAGCAATTTTGCAAAGAACCCTAATCTCTCTTTTTCTAAAATTTCATCTGCAAATGTCGAATATCAGAAAAACTCTAATCCTTCAAAGAAACTCAAAGAGGAATATGTATGTTCATATTGATAGCACAATTGAGAAGGTGATTTTTCCTCAAGGAAAAATTTTACCAAGATTAACTAAGGAGATGATCTAGAGTTTGGACCTGTTATTGAAGTGGACTATGATTGGTTGTTGAGGAACAAGACCATGCATAGAGTTATAAGGCAGCAGAATCTCAGCCAATTTTTACTCTAGGATAGCCCGATGATCAAAGAACTAATCAGGAAGTTCTATACAAATCTCTACTCTATAGAAGGATTCATAGACATGCTGATGATAGAGATTGATAACAATTCCTATATGATTTCTGTAAAATTTATTGCCAGCTACCTAAATATGTCATTGAAGGGCATGATGTTGAGAAGAAATGGAGATGAAGAGCATGTAGCTATCCATGAGGATTGGGAGCCACCTAAGGATTATGGCTCCGAGGAGATTCCTACTTCGGAGATGAATTGGAAGGTAAGAGCTTGCCATGAACTATTGGTCAAACTCATGCTACCAAAGATTGGGTCCCTTAGCAGCTGCACCTACTTTGAGAGGTGTGTGGTCTACCACATGGTTGAAGGGAAGTAGCTAAATTGACCTATGATGATTCTTCATCACTTAACCAAGGTCACAACCCTTTACCATGATGGCTACCTCATTACTGCCATCACGAATGCTATAAGAATGGACATTTCTATGTTCCATGAAGGACCTGGAGAAACTGTTATCCTATTGGAGAAGAGCTTGGATTTCCAGCACTTCAAGAAGCTGAAATCTAATCAAGTCCACACAAGGTACACCAAGGCTCAAGATGTAAAGATGAAGAAGGCCAAGGTGGAACCTATTGTGTTTCCTAAAAATGTCCTCACATAGGATGAGGATGCATTTGTGGTGGATTATGAAGTTTCCAGTGAGGAGACTACTGATGAAGTAACTCTATCAACTCCACTAGAACAAGTTTCTACCATCTGTGCTCCAACTAGACCACAAGCAAAGGTAGGGATGCAAAGTGGTAGGGCCAGCATAGCAAAACCAAGGGTAGGGAATAGGCCTGCGCAATCTCAAGCCAAAGCAAAGAATTAAATGAAGTTAAAAACTCACACTCAGAGGGAAGCTGAACCGAAACAAAAAGAAGAAGAGGCTACAACAGCTACCAAGTCTTTTCTCCCTCCTCCTCCTCCAGAAGTTGTCAAGATAATTCAAGGCATGTTTGCCAAGGAGTTGAGTGAGGGATTGTGATAGAAAAAGAGAAAGTTTGAAGAAGAGAGAGTAGTTGCAACTCAAGGAAGCTTCAAGAAAGATAAAGAAGATTCTGAAACTATAAGTCCTAGCATTGCTGAGCAGATGGAGAAAGTGATCCCCAAGGCTAAAGGAGTTCAAAAGAAGAGAACTTCCAAACCTTGCTCAAGGAGAACTATTCAAATCCTAAGCAGCGAGGAGGATGATGATGAAATGGAGGTCAGTAATTAGGAAGAATCTAGTCTTCTTGGTGAAAACATCCAAATCCCTTCTCTCACTCAAAAAAAATGAGTCTCTTCCAACTCAGGCTAAGTTACCTAAGGTTGACCCATCCTTGGGTCAAACAGCCAACCCATAGGTACATCAAGCTCCTTCCAACATTTCATTTGTAAATCTTGAACCCATTTATGTTGCAAATCCTAAAATCCTTTCTTCCTCTATAAATTCCTCTCCTAAAGAAACCTCTCATGGATATTCTCCTTCTATAGATTAATCTCTTGTAAATTCCCCAATTCACATTTCTTCTCCAACTAGTTCCTCCCAAGAAAAGACTAACCCTTCATCACCAACTCCACTAACTCAAACATCTATCATTCCTTCTCTTGAAAAATCGAAACCAACCCCAAATTCTTCCATTCCATTTGCACATATCCTTTTCAACCTAACCTTTCTTCAAAACCATCGTCTACCCCTATAATCCCTTTGATTAGAGAAGTTCGTAAAGCTGAGAACTTCGCTCAACATGGAAAAGTAAGTGCCAAGGAAAATTTTATAGCCGTGGAAGCAACTCCTTCAAGCAGTAAGTCAGTCTAAGAGGACTTCGATGATTCAACCATTTTTGCTCAGATTAGAGAGTTGGCAAGGACCAACACTCTAAAATATGATGCCGAATTAGATGGTGTAGTTTGCCAAGTGCTACTGTTACAAGATTTGATGGACTTATCGCTTAAAGAAGGCCAAAATATTATAATTTGATGAGCACTAAAGCATCCCAAAATCTATTTATTTTGAAGAATTCAAGAAGTAAAAGGGAGCCTATTCGCTATCAAAAACCATCTAGTGAGGGAAAGCACTAAGAGCCTAGTGGATAAGATGGTGTTGATTCTCATTCGATTGACTGACTATGCAGCTCAGCTTAATGCAGCTGTAACTTCTATCCCCAAACTCAACTACCATTACAAATTTAGTGGCAGGAAAGGTGAAAGGTAGCATAGATGTTACTTCATAATAGCTGAGTAGTCTGAATGCCACATTGGTAACTCAAACTATGCAATTTCACAAGTTTAGTGAATAACAAGCCAAAATAAAAACCAACATAAACAACAAGTTGAGTGATCTGTCAAAGCAGCTAGAAACTAGTAAAGATCTCAGGCATAATCTATGCACCTTAATGGAAAAGGATGTCTAGGTTTATGTTTGCCTATAACAAGAAGGTTGATAGAGTTGTGATGACTATAGATAAGGCTATCAAAAAGATGGACAAACTTGTGCTTAATATGGATGTGCTAAGTGATAAGCTTGACTCAGCTTGCACACTTATAAAGAACATCACTGAAGATTTTGTGAAGAAAGCTTAAAAAACTTTGTTCGATGTTATGGGAAAACTCTTTCCTGAGCCTACTTAGTCGGTTAACCTAGTTTCGGGCTCACTATGCATATGAAGTTGAAGGCCCTAAAGGATCGACTTCATGAACTTCAAGAAAATGTATAGCATTTGCTGACTACTGGAGATTTTGATGTGAAGGATATAGATTACACATCATGGACTGTACATCTAATGTGCCCTAGGATTGTTGACATGGAAGCTAGATTGAAGATTGCCTTGTTTGCAATTGACTTCAGAGGTCTTCTACAATTCTTTCAACAAATTTCCTAACATGTATTCGACCAAATTGCTCATTGACCAGATGTCATCACTTGTTGCTATAAGAACTTAATGATCAAGATGTTCTCTTAGTAAAGGAAAGGTATAGCTAGAGCAAGAGATTTCGCTAGTGATAATTGGGAAGCAAGAGGATTTTCAAACTAAGATTGACACCTTTTATGCTTGTCTCAATCAAATCATGACCTAGAAGATAACAAAAGGGGAGAATGAAGTAGAAGATGCTAAACATACTGCCCAACATCATAGAGCAACTATTTCGCCAAGGCTACACTATCCACAACAACAACAACACCAATATAACCATTAGCAACAACATCAGTAACCACAACATTATCACCAACACTCAAGATGTGGCATATCATCTTCTTAACATCAAACATTCTAGTGCACCCATAGATAGATCTTGAATAGAGAAAAATCTTGTAATAGCGCTTAATTTGTAATCACTAAGAATAGGACACATTTTGTGTACTAATTAAGTTAATATCAATGAAAATTACTAGTATCTTCTATATAAGTTAAGAACTTACATATATATGTTATTTTTGCTTATAAAACTATTGCAAGAATTAAGTAAGACCAATTTCAAATGAAAAGCTGAGCAAGGCAAAGTCCCAAGTTAAAGGAAAATTCTCTAAGTATGGGGGAGCTGATGCTGACTGAAGGAAATCCATTCAGTATGGGGGAGTCTATATTGACCAAGGAATTCACTCAGCATGTGGGAGTCTTACATCACTTACTAGGTATTCTAATATCCATACACTACTTAATTAGTTTCTTTTACTATCTAGTTTATTATCTGTTCCAAGATGAGAGAGATTGTTGAACCCAAGATAATAGTACTTCATAGTACTAAAAAAGGTTTTGGAAATAACAATTTGTCTGCGATAGTGAAATTAATTATATCCTAAGTAAACTCTTAGTTAGACAAGTTTACTTTAGTTTGTTTAAAGGAAAATAACTCAGTTTATTGTGTTTTAATTAAGTTATGGCTTAGAGTAAGAAAAGTTGAGGTAACTTGAGTACTATGTAGTTTATCAGATATAACTCACCGAAGCTGAGTAGCTTTTATTTAATAACAGCTGAGTTCTATTTAACACTTGGAATATTATGACACTTGTGCTTTTTAACTTTGTGAAATATAGAATATTCTTTTTTATGCTTTTCAGGTAAAAAATACTGAAATTAAAAAGGATATTCATGTGGTCCTCACAACCAAAAGGTGTCAGAAAAGAATGTTGGAGATTCCTCTCTAGCATCCAAGGCAAAAAGGCATCTTCTGACATGTACCATTTTCTAGTGTCCTTGCACTACTCTACAACGTCAGCAAATCAACAAATTACAAGCTTCCACATTGCATTTCGCGCACCTCTCTCTCAGAATGGATTTTCATGAAGAAAAGAGTTTTTAACTCATTAAGATTAACAGATTAATCTCACGCTTCAACATTCAAATTCTTTGTCACTAAAAATCCAACAATCTGTTTCAAATAGGCATCTGAAAGTTGTGAAGAGAAGAGAAATTGAAGAACAAGTCAGGACGAGAAGTTTACAACGGCTACTTTAAACACCTTTAAGTATAAATAGAAGACTAAAGTTGATGTTCAAACTTGGTGAATCACCTCAATTTTCTTAAGAGCTGAAAATACTGTCCAAGTAATCACAACATTAAGAAATTCCAAATTCAAGCAATCTTTAAGCACATGCTTATTTCAGATCTATTTCTAAGAGAGAATCTAATTAGCTTATAGTCTAGCTAAGCTTTATACATTGTAAAAGAATTTAACGCTTTTTATAAGTTGAAATCCTTCTTTCGTTAAACTTTCATTCAAAAATCTATGAGTCAGTTTGGGAAGGGTACCTAAATTGAGTAATTGAGAGGTAGCTAGAAAGGAGAGTACTTTCTGTAAGTTTCTACCCGCTATAAAGGCTTCTCCGCCTATTGAAGGAAGGAATCTCTAGTGGATTAAAGCTCAGAAAAGAATCCGGGGACTAGAGGTAGGCTAGGGGCCAAAATAGGCTAAATTTGAGGTGTAGTCTTTCCTTTATCTACTTTATTGCCTTTAAAGTGTTTTCTCCTTTCATCATCTCTCTGTTTTATCATATTCGCTTGAAAAACCAATCCAAGCTGAGTAGTTTACTCAACACAGATTGAAGGTAAACTAAATCAGTGAAGCTGAGTAGTTTAAAGTTTTTAGACTAAACCTCATAGCATATTCCGCTCAGCATGCATCTAAAAAATAACTTGGAGTCATTTTTATAAATCTTAAAAAATACTAAATAATCTCATTCACCCCCTTGCTCAATTATTTATGGTGAAGCGAACCAAAAAATCTTCTTCGCTAAGGCCAAGATTCATGTAAGGGTCATAATCTCCCCCATGGATGTGATTCATTACAAGGGTAGCCTCTTTCTCAAAAGCAAAAGTGCATTTGAAGAGATCATCATTGATGATTTTAAACTAAGTAATCAATCGATGAAGAGACAGTCATTCTTAGTCCATCACCCCTAGAGGAAATTCTCCATCTTGGGTTAATCGGACTATATCCCGATACCAGGATTTCTCATATGTACTATAGTGGTCGAGATCGATAATAGAATGGCTCTTTAATGGACTCAAAGATAACGGGCCTGATGGGTTGGGAATGGGGACCTTCCCATATAGAGGTTTAGGTAGCAAAATTGTTGGTCCAAAATGGCTTAAAATAACAGTAGAGGGGGGATGAAAATAACTCTTGGTTTCTTTTTTATGTTTGAAAAAGTTCTTTTACCAAGTTATGTTTTTAGATGTGTGCTGAGTTTATCATGCTGAGCTAGGTCTAAAAACTATAAACTACTTAGCTTTGCTAGCACAATTTATCTTCAATCGTTGTTGAGTACTTTACTAAGCTCAGAATGGTTTTCATGAAAAATTGATAAAATAGAAAGAATGATGAATGAAATCAGGCGCATTAAAGGCAAATGAGTAATGTTAGAACTTTTACACCTAAGATTTATCCTGGTTTGACCCCTAGCCTACCTCCAGTCACCGGATTCCTTTTCAAGCTTTAATCCACTAGTGATTTGTTCCTTCCTTAGGCAAAGAAGCCTTTACAGCGGTCAGATGATATTACAGAAAGTACCTTCCTTTCTAATTACCTCTCAAACTCAGTTTAAGTACCCTTCCTAAACTGATACTCAAATTTATCAAAGAAAATGTGAAAAGAGGAATTCAAATTATAAATACATTTGATCCTTTACAAGGTTAAATCTTAAGTACAATTCTCTCTATTACAAACAGATATAGACACTTTTTATTTGCTAATTTCTTAATTTGGAATCTCTGAAAGCTAAGAGTATTTGAACAGAGTTTTAGCTCTTTTAGAAATTCAAGGTGATTCACCATGTTTGAATGTCTGCTTCAGTCTTCTATTTATAATTGAAGGTATTGGAAGTAGCGTTACAAACTTCTCATCCTAACAGCTTTCTCGATATCTCTTCTTCAAATCTTTCAAATTTTCCCATTTGAAACAAATTCCAAGATGTTTAGAGGTAAAGATTTTGAATGTTGAAGCATGAGATTAATCCGTTAATCCAAAGCGTCAAAAACTCATTTATCTTAAGCAATCTGTTCTTATAGAGAGGTGCGTCAGTTGCAACGTGGAAATCTGTAATTCGTTGACTTGCTAATGTTACAGAAATGAGTGAAGACACTGAGAATCAGCACATGTTAGAGGATTCTTTTTGTCTTGGACTTTAGTGAGGAATCTCTAACATTTCGTACTGACACCTTTTTGAATTGAGGACCACAGGAATATCTTATTTAATTTCAATGCTTTTTCACCTGAAAAGCATCAGAGGAATATTATGTTTTTCACATAAATTGTTAGTAGCATATGTGTCATCTCTAAGTGTCAAAGAAACTTAGCTTTTAACTTAAAAAGCTCACTCAGCTTAGCTAAGCTATAAACTATGTAATACTCGGCAGACTCAGCTTTTCTTACTCTAAGCCATAACTTAACTAATCACTAAAAAAACTGAGTTATTTTCCTTAAACAAACTCTAGTAAACTTGATTAATTAAGAGTCTACTTAGTACTCAATTAATTTCACTATCCTAGTCAGTTTGTTATTTCTAAAACTTTTTAAGTACTATGAGTTAATATTATCTTGGGTTCAACAATCTTCGCCATTTTGGACAAATAACAAACTAGGTAGTAAAAAAGATTAATTGAATACCTAGTTTAAAGATATAGGGATACATGAAAAGTGATGTAAGACTCCCCCATGCTGAGTGAATTCCTTAGTCAGTTTGAACTCCCCCAAACAAAGTGGATCTTCTTCAATCAGCCAGCTCTGTACTTAGAGGAATTTCCTTTGATTCCGAACTTTGTCTTACTTCAGCTTTTCTTTGAAGTTGGTCTTTGGTATGTATTCTTGCATTAGTATACAAGTAGAAAAAGCATAAAAATTGTGAGCACGGGATTTTGTACTAGCTCGCGCATTCAATGATGATAGCTTTTCGAGATATTTATCCTCGAATCACATGATTTTCGAACGTCCGACGATCTTCAAATGGGAGTCTTCCTCGTCGCTGAATTTAAAAGGACTTTAATTCAGAAATTAAATAAAAAATAGAAGAATACACAACAAAATCCAAAAATGCCATCGAAAACCGAATCCGGACTCGCCAGAAAGCCTGGTGAACCTCGCCAGGGTCCAGTCGAGGCTCGCTAATGACCTGGCGAGGCACTCCAATGACCTGGCGAACCTCGCCAGTGACCTAGAAAACCTCCCCAGGGTCCTGGTGAGGCTCGCCAAGGGTCTGGCGAACCTCGCACCATCAAAGGGAACACCGATGATCAAGACCTATCATCACCTACACCTCAAGCTAACAAAGTGGCATTACCAATCGATCAGAAACGCTGAACGAGATAACAAATGAAGTTATGGACATGAATGGCAACTGATCTACCAAATCTACCAAGTCTTACACAATTGCTATCACGCATAGGTGAAAGAAATAAATCTCTAAAAAGTAGTACAAATAAAGAAAATAAATAAATTTGTATTTAGCCTATCAATTAACACTCGGTTAGTTGAGAAAAAATTAAGGATTCTTTTCAAACCACTAAAAGAATAGTCCGCTGAGTTGAAAACCCGAAAAGGGCGGCTCAAGCAAAACTCAGGACATCGAGAGAACCACATCGGTTAGAAAATTTGAGAGGGCTAATTGATGGTAGAAGTCAAATCATTTGAAACATTTATACCCCTATTAAGTTCATCAATGAATTGTCATTTTTGCTGAATCTTTATATGCTTATCTTGATTGCTTACATGCCAATGGTAGAATGTCGCAAGTAAACATAAAAAAAATTTTAAGAAAAAAATAAAGAAAAATGTGTCTGCAAGATTGAAAACCTGAAAGGGCTGTCCAGATAAAAATTAAGACATAGATTGAAAACCCGCAAGGGTAATCTATGCAAAACTTAGGACCATAGAAATATCAAATTCATCATCTCCTCCTCGGAACAGTACAAGGCATCATACACCTTTAACACTTCAGGCAAATGGCTTCCAAGCGATCATCGTCGACACAACGTGGGATCAACGACTCATCCAAACTTTCCTCAAATCAGATCCAAGCTATGAACTCGAATCTAATTCAACGAACCCCTGGTCGTAGCTTTGAGGGAGTTATCCATGGAATCCCTAACAAGACAAGTCATAGGGGCAACCATGCACCAGCACAAGAGAAGGCTCTTCACTGAATGAAGCCCAAGACGCCTACAATAGACAAACATACATCATATGATAAAAATTGTTCATGCATAAAATCATGCTTACATTACATTCGCATCACATCATTTACAAGTAAAGACGATGCCAAACCGAGGCAACACTATCCCAATATACAAGAACCTACACCTCCACATAAGGAACCCACAAACAAGATGACGGCCCACTCAAGCCCAAAGT